>OZ030028.1:37928200-38028200 GCA_964023405.1 Apodemus agrarius
ATCTCACAGGGCATGGGCTGCCTCAGTGTCCACAGCATGTTTGCCCACGGGCTGGCAGCAGGTCTTCCGAAGTGTGCCCTTTGGGGAACGCCTATAAATCACTTTCCACGCAAGCATTAGGACCCGAGTCTGAGTCCCAGAACCCACGTGAAAAACCAGCTGCGGCGGTCCACGCGTGGAGTACCAGTTGCTGGCAGGTGAAGGCAGGTGGATCCCTGGATTTCAGCGGCCAGTTAGCCTCACCCAACCAGAGAGCTCCAGGTCTCAAATGCAAGATGGGAAGCAATAAATGAAAATACACACTTATGCACACACCCCCACACACAAGTGTGCCCTAGAGCCAGCTCTGATGACACCCATTAGCTCTCTGAAAGCAGAGATAGGATTGCCCATAAGTTTGAGGTTAGCCTGGGCTATATGTGAGTTCCTAGCCAGCCAGTGCTACATAGCAAGACCTTGTCTCGATTCACCTCCTCCCCTCCCTTCATGAAGAAAGTGATGGGTGTGAGAGGGGGAAACCCCAGCTGTTGGGCAGGTTCCAGACCCAAGAGAGGAGACTGAGCAGGCATGTTTTCATGGTCACCATGGTGTCCTCATGGAATGCCGACCCTGGAAAAGGAGATCAAATTGCTTTGCAAAAAATTTTTTTAGAAATAACTTTGTGAGCTAGGCAGTAGCGGTGCATGCCTTTAATCCTGGCACTTGGGAGGCAGAGGCAGAGGCAGAGGCAGAGGCAGAGGCAGAGGCAGAGGCAGGTGGATTTCTGATCTGAAGCCAGCCTGGTCTACAGAGTGAGTTCCAGGACAGCCAGGGCTATACAGAGAAACCCTGTCTCAAAAAAAAAAATGACTTTGTGGTGAAGGAAATATTAGTCTAAAGGTCTTGCTTGTTCCCGCACAGGGCTTAATCCCAAACCTTATTATTGTGATGAAACATCATGACCAAAAGCAACTCGGGCAGGCAAGAGTTCATTCCATTTACAATTTCACGTCACAATTCTTTATTGAAGGAAGTTAAGTCAGGAACCTGGAGGCAGGAGCTCATGCAGAGGCCCTGGAGGAATGCTCCTCCTGGAGGACTTGCTCCTCAAGGCTTACCCCAGTCTGCTTTCTTATAAAACCCAGGTCCACCAGCCCGGTGATGGTACCACCCACAATGGGCTAGGCCCTCCCCCATTGAGCACTGATTTTTAAAAATGCCCAACAGACTTGCCTACAGTCCAGTCTTCAGAAGGCATTTTCTCAGTTGGGGGTTCCTCCTCTCGGAGGACTCTGGCTTGTGTCAAGCTGACATAAAGACCAGCCAGCAGAGCCTGTCACCATGATCGCTGGTCTTGCTGTGACGCCCCCACTACTGGCCCTGAGGAGTCCCAGGCATCTTAGTCAGTCTCCCAATACATATTCAGGTTTCTCTATGTCACTGAGTGTGCTCTGTGTGCCCAAGTGTGAGAGGTTACGAACAGATTGCTAACCTAGCATCTTAGGGTTTCCATTGCTGTGAACGGACACCATGACCAAGGCAACTTTTATAAGGACAACATTTAATTGGGGCTGGCTTACGGTTCAGAGGTTCAGTCCATTGTCATCCAGGCAGGAACATGGCAGCATCCAGGCAGGCATGGCTCTGGAGAAGGAGCTGATTGTTCTACAACTTGTTCCAAAGGGAACCAGGAGAAGACTGGCTTCTAGGAATCTAGGAGGAGGGTCTCAGTGCCCACAGTGACACACCTACTCCAACAAGGCCATGCCTCCTAATAGTGCCACTCCCTGGGCCAAGCATATTTAAACCACCGCACCTGGTGTCAGGGTGTACTCTTTCGTTGTGACACAATTCTTGAAGTGATGGATTCATAAAGAGGAGAGTTTTCCTTTTGGCTCCCAGTTTCTGAAATTTTAGTCTATAGTTGGTTTAGATGCTGTATTAGATGACGATAAAGCCAGCACTCTGGAGGTAGAGGCAGGAGGATGAGTCATTTAAAGTCATCCTCAGTTATGGGAGTGTTTGAAGTCAGCTTGTAATATAGGACACCTGGTTTTCTGTTTTGTTTTGTTTTTGTTTTTGTTTTTGTTTTGAAAAGAGGTTACATATTCTGGTTGCTGTGACAAAACAACCAAAGAGGACAGTGATAGAAGGTAGAACTTTAATGTTTTCAGTTCTTACTTTTTTTTTTCTTTCTTTCTTTCTTTCTTTTTTTTTTTTTTTCGAGACAGGGTTTCTCTGTGTAGTCCTGGCTGTCCTGGAACTCACTCTGTAGACCAGGCTGGCCTCGAACTCAGAAATCTGCCTGCCTCTGCCTCCCAAGTGCTGGGATTACAGGCGTGCGCCACCACGCCCGGCTCAGTTCTTACTTTTAATGATGGTTCTTAAGTGCTTTAACCTCCCTTTTAGCCCACCACCCACCAGAGGCAGTGGGAAAGAAAGAATACAGGGGTCAGGGGAATGGACTTGTTGGGGCAACTCCCATGTGTGATGTCAGGAAATCGGCAGCTCAGCTCACGGGTCAGCAGCAGCAGCAGCTCTATCCACTCATAAATAACTTACAGATACACCAGCAGTCCAGTGTGGTTAAGCTGGGTTAGCAACAGGGGTGACACGGCCTAGCAGAGACAGCCGGGCCTCAGCCTCGACTCGAGTCGGCAGGAGGGACCAGGAGGAACACCAGGAGAAGTTCTCGGCTGTGCCTCTCTCAAGGAAGCGAAGATCAGAGAAGACACGAGACCCACAAGCGTTGCACAGCGAGCTCTAAGCAAGCCCAGCTCAGCCTGCATCACTGCCCACCAAGTTCTACTTATATCTCTCCAAACATCACACGTCCTCCACGGGTCTTGCTTCGGCACGTGCGTCTGTCCCAGCTGACCTCACCCTGCAGTCAGCCCGAGTCCTCGAGAATGGCAGGAAGCCGCAGCACACCCCCAGAAATCTTCCGAGTGTTTCTCTCTACGGAGTCCCGACAAATGGAGCTCGACTACACATTGTGAGGCAGACCGATACGTGCTGTGAGCAAACAAACTCTCAACGTGTGTCCTTTCACGGGCTTGCTTTAACAGAACGTCCTCTCTCCTGTGTCTGCTTCAGCCAAACATCCCTTCACGAGTCCGCCTTAGCCTTTCACCTGTGTCCACCTTAATGAAACATTCTTTTATATTATTTGCCTCGGCAAAACGCCATCCAACCGACTTTCCAAAGAACCCTTAAGGGTTCCACTTCAGAAGTGCTTCTTTGCCTCATGGGACAAGGGTATACAGTACATCCAGATGTGGCAGATGAGGAAGCTAGGGTGGAGTCATCTGGTCAGGAAGAGCGAGATGAATGCTGGTGCTTAGCTCTCCTGACTCAGTCTAACATCCCAGCTCATGGATACATGTCGCCCACATTTAAGATTGGTTTTCCCATCTTCATCAGACCACCCTGGAAACAACCCTCGTAGACGCACCCAGAGGTGTGTCCCCTGGACGATTCTAAATTCCATCAAGTTGACAAGGATTAACTATCATGCATTCTTGGGGTGTTTTGGTTGGAGGCAGGGTCTGTGGTAGCCCAGGCTGGCCTCCAACTCACTGTCTTAGTTAATCTTCTGATGCTGTGATAAAACACCACAGCCAAAAGCAACTTGGAGTGGCAAGGGTTAATTCAGCTAATGTTTCCACACCACAGCCTCTCAGGAAGGATTTAAGGCAGGAACATGAGGCAGGAACTTAGGCAGGAGTCACCAGGAATTCTGCTTACTAGATTGCTCCTGTAAGACCTGCTCAGTGGTCTTACTTACACTGCCTAGGGATGATGCCGCCCACAGTGGGCTCAGCCCTCCCAGATGAATCATTAAGCAAGGAAATGCCTTAGAGACTTCCCTACAGGCCACTGTTATGGAGGCATTTTCTCAATTGGGGTTCCCCTTTCCAGATAACTGGAGCTTCTGTTAAGCAGACAAGAATCTCACCAGAACACTCACTCTCTAGTCTAGGATGACCTTGAACTTCTGACCATTCTGTCTCCACCTCTCAAGTGCTGGGATTACAGGCATGTGCCCCCACACCCAGCTTAGACAGGTCGGGGTTGAACTTGAAACTTCATGCATGCTGACTGAGCTACATCCCCAGTCCCCATGACAGAGGTTCTGGTGCCTGTGATGAAGAGCACACGTTACAGACAGTCTGTTCACCTTGGGGCAGTCTGAAAGGAGTCATTGAAGTGAAGTACTGAACACACGGTGTCTTGGAGCTGCAGCTTCTGATCCCACACGCCATCCTGTCAGGATTCTAGTCTCGTAGAAACCCAGCAGTGGCAATTACATCATCGGATTTGGGTGTTAATAGGAGAGTCCTGGCTGCTGTGGGAACAGGCTGTGGGGGACCTGGGGGAAAAAATCAGGGACCTAGGAGCTTATTTTAGTAATTCAAGAGGCACACAGTGGGGGCAGAGCTAGGGCGATGGTGATGGAGGTGGTGAGAAGGGGTTGAAGCTAGATTTCTTCTGAAAACAGATCTGACAGGGGTTCCCGGCAGATTGGCTGTGGGTGCAGGTGGGGGAAGAGGCCAGAGATGACTCAGAGCCTGGGCCACAGCCTGGGCTGCTGATAGCACTTGCTAAGATGGGACGCTGGGGTAGAGGGAGGGGTGGGGTTTAGACATTGGGGACGGGAGGTGTGTATAGATCCTGTGCTGGTGTGTCTGAGGTTGGAGAAAGCCTCCAGAGGTGGGGACAGGAATATAGCAGATCAGGAATAGGTTGAATTTAAGTTGGAAGAGAAAAGGGAAGAGGCAGCCGTGGGCTGGAGATCAAGGGAAAAGCAAGACCTACGCAGCAAAGGCCAGAGCAGGAGGGCAAAGCCGAGAGGCCTGGGTATGACTTTCCATATCCCCCAGTGAGGGGCTGGGGCGTGGCTCAGTGGTAGAGCCCCTGCCTAGAATCCCCCGTGAGGGGCTGGGGGTGTGGCTCAGTGGTAGAGCCCCTGCCTAGAATCCTCAGTGAGGGACTGGGGCATGGCTCAGTGGTAGAGCCCCTGCCTAGAATCCCCCAGTGAGGGGCCGGGGCGTGGCTCAGTGGTAGAGCCCCTGCCTAGACTCTCCAATGAGGGGCTGGGGGCGTGGCTCAGTGGTTAAACATTTGCCTAGCATTAACTGGCCCTGGCTACCATTCCTAACACTGGAGTTGGGGGACGGAGGGGAGAAGCTGAAGTAAATGGAGACCAAGCAAACATACTTAGCATTTCAAGGGAGGGAAATTTGGTCTCCCCACTAATACAATTATATATATATAATAGAACAGGAGCCACCCTTACCTCCTACTCCTCCCAACTCCTCTATTTTTTTTAAAGACTTATTTTATTTATTTTATGTATATGAGTACACTGTAGCTGTCTTCAGGCACACCAGAAGAGGGCATCAGATCCCATTACAAATGGTTGTGAGCCACCATGTGGTTGCTGGGAATTGAACTCAGGACCTCTGGAAGAACAGTCAGTGCTCTTAACCACTGAGCCATCTCTCCAGCCCCCCAACTCCCCTGTTCACATCCTCAGGAACTTCAGAATGAGAATCCCTCAGAAACAGGCAATTTGCAGATCTAATCAGATTAGACGAGGCTATCCCAGGTTTGTGTGAGCCTTAGTGCATAGCAGGTGTAGGGGCTAGTCTTCCTATCCTCCTGACTGGACTGAGAACCAGCTGAGGGATTGGCGCTGCTCACCGTTGAGTATGTTATAGAGCGTGGTTCTCCCAGCAGGAACATCAGATCGGCTGTGCCTACGTTTGCAGGAGTCCATCACTGATGGGGCCCGCAACTGTTAACAGTCCCTCTCAGAAGGAAGGCTGGGAGAGGCCTTGAACCCTCGCCTGAGCTTCCGGCTGCTTCTCCCGGCCATGAGTGTGCACTCATGTCTGAATCGCGTGGGTGTTCTGGAGTTCAAGAGCACATGGGCTGGGGCCTGGGGAGGGCGGAGTTAGAAGAAAGCTCCCTCTGTGTGGCTCCGGGAAGCTGTTGTCCACGCTGGGTGAAGACTTTGCAGGGTGGCTGCTTTGGGTTCACCCAAACTCCTATCAATAACCTTTTACCTATTCCTATAAATAAGCCAAACAAACTCGTTGGTTCCCCTGGGTGAACTTTGGTAGAACTGTACTCTGGTTTAACAGTTGGACCATGGGGGGTGGGGGGGGGGGAGGCTAGACATTGCTTATATCTCCCCGGAGAATGAATTCTAGAAACAACGTATTCTTGATGTGTTTCCAGAGATGATTAGAGCCTGAGGTCTCTGGCCTAATCGATGGTTCAATCCTTGATTGCTTCATAGTGCGTATGATGGCGTTATTTGGAAGTGGTGAAAGGTGAAACCTAGCTGAAGGAAGCACGTACCTGGACTGTCCTTGGAGGCTGTCTGTCCTTGGGAGCCATTTAACACACTCCCTTCTCTGCTTCCCGCCGCTGAGATAGAGGCCGGCCCGCCATGCCTTCTCTGCCATGACGGACTGATTCCTCCGAAACAAGGAGCAGAAAGGAATCTTTCTTCCTTTCAGCGAGTTTGTGTCTGGTGTATTTTGATCAGAGCGATACAAAGGTGTCAGGCTCGGGCACTGGAGCCAGTCAGTAAGAGCACTCACTACTCTTCAGAGGACTGAGTCCAAATCCTAGCTTCCAGGTTGGGCAGCTTACCATCCCAGCGACAGGGACTCTAACTGCCCTTCGGACCTCTGCAAGCTCTTGCACACACATGGCATGCATAAACAAACAATGAATATTCTTTAAAGTAGCTAACATGTAAAAACTTATAAATTTTTGTTAGCTGTATGAAAGGCATATAATCCAGGTGTTTTATTTCCAACCTGTAAACCTAAATGGGCAGGTTCAGAGCTATTTTAACTTTTATCCCCGGCACATGTCCCTTGTTACTTACTGTTTCTCCTGGTCACTTGCTCACGGTCCAGTTCCTCTTGGGGCAGCCTCCTCCTCTTTCCATGTCCTCCTTTTTCCTCCTCCTCCTCCTCCTCCTCCTCCTCCTCCTCCTCCTCCTCCTTTTTTCCTTCTCCTTCTCCTTCTCCTTCTTCTTCCTCCTCCTCCTTCTTCCTCTTCCTCCTCTCCTCCTCCTCCTCCTCCCCAGGAGGCCAGCGAGATGGCTCAGAAGAGCAAGGCACTGCCCCACTTAGTTTCCCTGTTGCTGTGATACACGATATAATCACATGAAACTGGGGGAGGGCGGGAAGGGCTCATTTGGCTCACGGCTTATAGCCATCATCAAGGGAAGCTAAGGCAGGAAGCAGAGGGTCCTGAGAAGCCACATGACACAAATAGTGGGGTGACATTTTCATGAGACAAGGGATGTCTGGGACCACCAGAAGCAGTAAGAGGCCAGGAAAGATCTTTCTCTAGAGACTTCAGAGGGACTGTAGCTCCAGCAACATGGCAAGTCCTACCTTTGGTGTTGCTGCACACAAAGCCAACCAGTTTTGTTTTGTTTGTTTAGTGTGCATGTGGGGGGGGGCACGCGTGTGCACACACGAGCGCACATGCATGCATATGCATGCAAGTGTGTGCCTATGTGAGCTCGTGCATGCTTACACGTGGTGCTAGACTGAAGCAGAGACCATGGGAGAGCCCTGCTCACTGGCTTGCTTTCCTCCCACTCCTGTTCAGCCATCTTTCTTATACAGCCCAGGATCACCTGCCCCAGGTGGCACTGTCCACAAGGAGCTGGACCTTCCTAGATCAATTATCAATTAGACATTGTCCACAGTCATGCCCACAGGTCAATCTAATGGACGCAATTCCTCAATTGAGAGTCTCTCTTCCTTGGTGTATCAAACTGACAGTCAAGCCGGACAGTGGTGGCGCACGCCTTTAATCCCAGCACTTGGGAGGGAGAGGCAGACAGATTTCTGAGTTCGAGGCCAGCCTGGTCTACAGAGTGAGTTCCAGGATAGCCAGGGCTACACAGAGAAACCCTGTCTTGAAAAACCAAAAAATAAAATTAAATTTAAAAAAAACTGAGTGCCAAACTATCATAGGTACCGACTGCCAAGCCTAAAGACCTGAATTCAATCCCCAAGAACCCACATGACGGAAGGAGAGGACTGATGCTTGTAAGTTGCCCTCTGACCTCCACCCATGTGTACCATTGCATGCATGTTCACACACACACACACACACACACACACACGCGTGCAAAGTTAATAAATTCAGTGTAATAAAGACTGTTGAAAGATGAGTCCCTAAGTAAGGATTGACTTGTAGAACTCACCAGAAACTCAGAGCCATGACCCTCCCTGGAAGGGCAAGGGCATGGAGCAGCCGTTGCAAAGTGCATGTGAGATCTCATAGCCCACCTCTCTGCTTGAGACTGGTGTTGGGGTCAGTGTGGCTCTGGCCATGCCCAGCTTTGAAAACCAAGGGCTATGGTACTCCCACACAACCTTAAAACTGACCGATAAAACAAGATATTAAACCAAGGGGGTACACATGGCTCCGGCTACATATGTAGCAGAGGACAGCCTTGTCAGGCATCAATGGGAGGAGAGGTCCTTGGTCCTAGGAAGGTTCAAAAGATGCTCCAGTGTAAGGGAAGAGAGGGTGGGGAGGCCGGGGTGGGTGGGTGGAGGAACACTCTCACAGAAGCAGGGGAAGGGGGGATAGGAGAGGGGGTTTCTGGGAAAGGGGGGAACTGGGTAGGGGGATTACACTTGAAATGTAAAGAAATTAAAATAAATAAATAAATAAATAAATAAATAAATAAATATTATATAGAACTTAAAAAACAAGATATTAGAAAACTGCATTTCAGGATGAACAACAAATGTAATAGAAGATATACTATAAAATATCACTTGCTGACCTGATATATTAATTCATTTTTAAGCAGGCCTTTTGTTGTCCCATTTGCTAAATCTGGACACCCTTGCTTCTCCACCAAGAATTAATGTCTGAGCTGGGCGTGGTGGCGCACGCCTTTAATCCCAGCACCTGGGGGGGGGGCAAAGGCAGGCGGATTTCTGAGTTTGAGGCCAGCCTGGTCTACAGAGTGAGTTCCAGGACAGCCAGTACTACACAGAGAAACCCTGTCTCGAAAAACCAAAAAAAAAAAAAAAAAAAAAAAAAAAGAATTAATGTCTGGGTAAAGGACAGTCCTATGAAGAATTCTTTGTCTACTGGGAGTAAATTCCTCAGAATATCCGGTAAAACAGTCTTCCTCGTTCCGCTATGTCTCCTCAGATGAAGAATCAATAACAATTTTAGAGAGAAAATACAGTTGTGTGTGTGGGGGGGGGAATAGAGCTATTTTAGAGTTCATTAGGCAAGTTAATCCAGCTTTCCAGCCAGGACCTGATGCTGCTGCCTGACTACTCTGCCTCATGCTGTCCCAGACTGGAAGTACTCAGAAGTAGGGGTACAGTGAGGAAAGGGATGGAGAGGTAGCTCAGTCAGCCGAGTGTCTGCCGTGCAAACATAAAGACCCGAGTTTGAGCCCTCAAGACTCACGGGAACCGTTTGAGTTCAAGGCCAGCAAGATGAACCCATTGGTAAAGGCACATGCCACTGTTCTAACAACCAGAGTTCAATTCCTGAGGCCCACGCGGTTGAAGGAGAGAGCCAACCAGTTTATCCTTGACCTCCACGGGCTTGCCTTGGCATGTGCATGTGCCCATACATGCATGGAAACGCGCGTGCACATGCACGCACACACACATGCACGCACGCATGCACACACGCACACAAAGATGAACTAAATGTCTTTTTTTTTTTTTAACAAGGCTGAGCAGACTGGCTGGCACATACTCGAACTCACAACACTAAGGAGGCTTGCGTGTTGGCCAGTCTAGTCAAACTGATGAAGTCCAGGTTCAATGGGAGATCCCGTCTCAAAATAATAGAACGGAAAGTGATCCAAGATACTGATGGAGACGTGATTTGCACGCACATGAACGCACATGCATGAACAAACAAAAAGAAATTGGGTGGAGGCGGCTCCCCGGAGGTCAGGGGTCTAAAATGACTGGCATTCCAGAATTCTGGACATTGGCATGCACACTCTGGGGGGAGGCGGCATGGGTGAGCACTGCGGACTCGGAACTTCAGATCTATAACCCGTAGGAAGAGAAACTGGGGCGCTGTCATTGGACGCTCATGTCGCTCTGCACGGGTCTTGAGAGCCAGTGGGTCAGGGCTAGGTGCCATTGTACGGAGCTGACATCCTAGGCAGGCAGAGGCGGTGACAAAGCAAGGGTTAGCAGACCATTTTCCTCCTTAACTGCCTGGGACTCTAGGCTCCCACCCACCTCAGGGCGACTTAGTGAGTCAACCATTCATCTGTGAGGGTGATGGAATCTCAAGAAATCCGAGTAGCGAGAAACACACACTTTCCCTAGTTTTGGTGTCAGGGTCTCATGCTCCCTGGAGCGTGTCTGGTGCCAGAGCCGTTGATGAACCAGCCTAAGTCATCTCGGGCTTCCAAGTCACCTTATAGCAAAGACAAACGAGGTTCATTCCTGTTTGTGATTGAATCTCTGTTTGGTAAGGATTGGACTATGCCCCACCAGTAACCTTAGCTACAAATGGTTCTGTACTGTCTTTGTTCCAGGCATGGCGATCACGTCTTTGCTTCAAAAGGTCGTTAAGCCCACCTTATGACCACCTTGGAACCCTGCCTTGTTTCAGGAGGTCGTTGGGACCAGCTCATTCTGCTTCTGTAACCCCACCTTTTGCCTGCCCCACCTGGAAACTAACGATCCCTGAGCTATTAAAGCCATTATGGTGGTGGTTTGAATATGCTTGGACCGTGGAAAGTGGCACGATTGGGAAGTGTGACCTTGTTGCAATGGGTGTGGCCTTGTTGGAGAAAGCGTGTCACTGGGAAGGTGGACTTTGGGGTCTCCTAGTGCTCACACTTGCCCAGTGTAGAAGTGAGCTTCCTCCTGCTGCCTTCAGATCGAGATGTAGAACACTCAGCTCCTCCGGCACTGTGTCTACCTGTAGCCTGCCAGGCTTCTTGCATGACAACAATGGACTGGACCTCTGAAACTGTAAGCCAGCCTCAATTAAATGTTGTCCTTTATGAGAGTTGCCTTGGTCGTGGTGTCTGTTCACAGCAATACAACCCAAACTAAGACACTTACCTTCCACACATCCAAGCCTGATCTGTTAACCCCGCCTTAGGGGGAGGCAGCCCATGTACTTGAATTAAAAAGCTTGCTTTACTTAATGTGGCCATGATGATTTGAGTCGGTGGTCTTTCTCCTTGTATCTCTTTGGGATTAACAGCAGAAATCAGGCTCCTGCGTCCACCTGGGGCTCACCACACTGGCACTCTCAGGAATTCACTTCCAAAAGGCAGAGATGGCTCAGGTATCAGGGCAGCAGAGATGGGCACGCCTTTGTGTTTCCTCTCATCTATGAGTGTCGTTTGCCCGGACAAAGGTGGAAGGGCCCATGATTCACAGAAGAAAGATATCTGGGACTCAAATAGTATGTAAATGCAAAGAGTAATTTATTCAGCAGAAGTCCAGCATGCTGGGGTCTCCCATTACCAGCATAGAGAGACAATCAAGTGAGCTTGCAGGCCTGATTTAAAGCACATTAGGGGAAATCTAGGGTAGGTGGCCTTATCTTGCTCTATCTCGTAAGGACATTCTGGAACTATTACCGGGGCTATGAGGGTTGGAAAATGTCGCTGACCCATCATCGTCCTTGCTACAGGCCAGGTGGCAGGACAGCTTCTGACTAGCTGCTTGAAGCCTGGGTTTGGGGGCCTCATCTCCTGAACTGCCACTTTGAAGCCTGTCATGGAGTCAGCCTGTCTCATCAAACCGAGACAGTTTATAGAAGAGAGAGTTTATTTGGGCTTATGGTTCCAGAGGGGGAGTCCATGATGGCCAGAGCAGGGCAGACATGATGGCCAGAGCAGGAAGCTGAGGGCTCACATCCTGAGGCACAAGCAGGACGCAGAAAGATCAAGTTAAGAATAGCATGTGGCTTTTAAAGCTATAAGCCCACCCCTAGTGACACCTAGTGCCTCCCAGATGTCACCACCAACTGGGAACAAAATACCGATGCATCTGAGCCCATGGAAGACTTTCTCATTCAGAGCCCCACAGCCACCGTGATGGAGAATAACCTGGAACTTTGGCTATTAGACCTTTCTCCAGACCCTGCCTTTTGACAGGGCAGCAACAGAAATGACACCAGTACTCTGCCTGAGATTTCTGGGTAGCCTGGGGGCATCACAATCTGAAGGATACCTCCAAGGGAGTCTCACACCGTCCCTTTCTGGTCTGACCCTGTATCTGTTACTTTTGCATCTCCATGGCCACAATATCCCAAGAGAAATTTACAGGGCGAAAGGCTTATTTCAGCTCACTGGTTCAGACAGTTTTAGTCCACCGTGGTAGGGGAAGGGACCTCAGCCGATAGCTACGAGAGCGGAGCAGCAGGAGCTGGTTCCCATCATGGCGACCAGGAATCAGAAAAGGAGCTAACACCCAGGTGCTGGTATAACCTTCAATGTCCCACCCCCTTGTCACTCACTCATTTTCTCTGGTCAGGTCCCACCTCCTGAGGGGTCCACATCCTTCCAGAAGAGTCTGACAACTGCCAGGGAACAAACATTCATATTCAAATCCTAACAGATCCAAATTCAAATCCTAACAGGTCCTAAAGCCCCTCCTCCTGCGGGCGCTTGCTGAGGGTAAGGGGTTGTGATGGTTCGTGTTGATTGACAGATTAGCAGGATGTAAAATCAGTAAGGGTCAAGCCTCTGGGCATGCCAGTGAGGGGCTGCCTAGATTAAGTTAATCAAAGTTAACCTCCCTCCCCTCCCCCTGCTCCTCCCCCTGCTCCTCCTCCTGCCCCTCCCCATCCCCCTCCTCCTCTCCTGCTTCCTGACTGTGGATCCACCGGACTGGCCACCTCCCGACCCTGCCGCCTGCCTTCCCCGTAAGCCAGAACAAACCCTTCTTTCCCTAAGCTACTTTTGTCTGGTGGTTTTCCGTTTGGTGGTTTATTACAACATCAGAGAAACACAGAGGCAGAGGAACTCGCACCCCATGGGTCTCTTGAGGCCTCACAACAAAAGCTCTGATCGTCTGCAGACCCAGGAAAAGATGGAACCCCGAGGGGCAAGCCTCCAGGAAATGCAAGGGCCCCATGACCTCTGCACCCTTCCCGATCTCTTCCAGACGAATTTACATCCATCCCTTTCCTGCTTCAGGCACTTGCTCTCTGTAGATGACTTGCCGAAGAATGAAGTGGGTAACCCCCTGGTCAGATGCCGGGAAAGGGTTAACAGGAGCAGCACGCGGCAGGGGTAGGAGTCAGAGAGACACATTTTCAAAGACTTGATAAATAAATTAGCGCTCATGTTTAATTCAAAGCCACCCTGCTGCCTTCAGAGAACACCAAGAAGAGGCGATCTTTCAATTAAAACAGCTCCAAGGGGCTTCTGCCCCCTCCCCTGGGGCTCTCCGGCCTCTCCCCACGCCCACTCCCACCCCCTCCCCCACCCCGACCTGCTTCACCCTCCTGCATTATTCGAAGGCAGGCTGCATTCGTGAAAAAGTGTCCAGGCTTAGTCCCTAAGTGGCCCTCTTCCTCAGTCTACCATGCACAGGTAGATCTTCTAGGAGCCTGGGGAGCCGGCTCAGCAGTTAAGAGCACATACTGCTTGGTTCCCCGCACCCATATCAGGTACTGATGCTCGTGTGTGTGTGCACACGCACACACACACACACACACACACACACACCAGTTGTTTTTCCTTTTTCGTTTTTTTAGTATTTGCCATTGGTAACAGTTCCACACTTTCTTGAATATATCTCTCCCCAAAGTAGAAAGGTCTCACTTGTGTGACTAGAACCCAGACTCCTCTGGCCCCTGCTGTGTCTAAAGAATATGTACAATAAATACTTGTGGGGCTGGGGAGGAGCCTAAGTTCAATCCCAGAGCTCACTGAAAGAAAATGAATAAGCTTTTGTCAAAAAATTAATTTAAAAATGGGCATAGTGGTCATGAGAGAGGACACACACACACAAACCACGTACACACACAACACAGGGCTGGGCAGACAGGAGGATCCCTGGGGTTCACTGGTCAGCAAATCTAACTATTTGGTGAGTTCTGGGCCAGTGATAGTCCTCAGATGCCGGCTACCTTTCCAACAAGGTCTAACAGCTGAGGTTGACCTCTGACCTCCCATGTGTACATGCACACAAGTGCACACACACGAACATGCAAACATCCACACGTGTACACACACCAATATTACTTGTGGGTTGAAGTCGGAAGACACTGTATTAGCTGGTTTGCTCTAGCTATAACAAAACACCCCAGGCTGGGTATTTTGTAAAGAAAAGCTGTTCGCCTTGTTCAAGGTTCTGGAGGTTTGACAGTATGGCCGCGTTTCTGCTCTGCTCTAAGGATATCTGTCTCCCGTGACATCAGTATGGTGGGTAGCTGGATGGAAAGAACGTATAGGAGACGTCATATCTCAAAACAGGAAGCCAGAGACGTTCGGGCACCTCGGTCAGTATTTTTATGAGAACGCATTCTTAAGAGACTAACCAGAGTCCTGTGATAACCACTTGAACCCCTGCAGAGGTCGACGCTCTGAGCAGCAGCAGGATGGGGTCCAGAGAAACGCCCCAGAGCTGGGCCACAGGCGAAGGCTGCACAGGGTGAGCCAGGATAAGGCAGAGTGAAGGAGAGATTTTAATACAGAATTAACCACTGGGTTATTGGGAAGAAGGACACTCAGAGAAAGAGTACGGCACACATGGGCACATGCCCACACAATACATAAAACAAATGAAAAACCTGTGATGACCAGGATGTGGGGGGAGGGGCCAGTCAGCGAAATGTTTGTCTTGCAAGCTTGAGTTTAAGGGGGCTGGAGAGATGGCTCAGCAGGTAAGAGCACTGACTGCTCTTCCGAAGGTCCTGAGTTCAAATCTCAGTACCCACATAGTGGCTCACAACCATCTGTAAAAGAGATCTGATGCCCTCTTCTGGAGTGTCTGAAGACAGCTACAGTGTACTTATATATAATAAATAAATCTTTAAAAAAAAAAAAAAAAGAGGATCTGAGCTTAATCCTTGAGACACATAAGCCAGGAGTTCAAGCCTTCAAGCCAGGCATGGATGGCTTGAACGTCATTCCCAGTGCCGGGGAAGCAGCAATACATGGATTTCTTGGGACTCACTGTCTGGCCAGTCTAACCAGGCATGGTCTCAACCAGTGAGAAATCCAGTCTCAAAGAGCAAAGTAGGTATAGGATTAGCACCAGCAGTTGGCCTCTGGTCTCTGACATGTACACACACACGCACATACATGCTCTTTCACATACATGAGCACTCACACATACACACATCAAAAGGCTAATCAAGGGCCAGATGTGGTTATGAGTATTTGCTGCTCTTGCAGAAGACCCAGGTTCAGTTCCCAGCATCCACACTGGGTGGCTCACAACTCCAGAGGGTCTGACATCTTCCTTCTGGCCTCCATGTGGCATACATAGTCACATAGACAGACACATACACATACATAAAGATGATTTTTAAAGGTCGATTAAGAGACCGGGAAGATGCCCCCCGTGACTAAGTGTGCCGGCTCTGCAAGCAGAAGGACCTACATTCAAATGCTCAGCAGCCCGGTAAAAAAAGCCAGGCACAGCTTCAAGAGCTTGTAACCCCAGCCTTGGCGGGACAGAGACAGGCGCATCTCAGGGGTTCACAAGGACAGTCAGCCTAGCCCAAATGGGGAACTTCCGGTTCAGTGAGAGACGCTGTCTCATAGCAGTAATGTGGAGAGCAATAGAAGAGGACACTCCAATGTCTTCCTCAGGCCTCTCCACACCTATATGAGTATAAACACCTACATAATTATATGCATACAACAACACACATGTAATTAGTTTTGAAAAAGAATTTCTGAGAATCAGAATCCCAGAAGAATGTCACATTAGCCAGAGTGCACAACAGTCCAGCATCGTGCTGACCACAGGGTATATAGATAGACTCTGCCTTGTCCTCACTAATGTTACTTTTACCGATGGCCCAAGCAGGGCACCTTGGGATAAAGTCAGTGGTCCCGGGTGGTACCTTCTGCCCCCCCGGGGTGTAAGTGGGACAACACCTGAACCTGGGTATGGCATTTCTGGAGTAGCTAGCCTGAGCTGCTTTTGTTGTTGTTGTTTTCCAGATAGGCTTTCACCATGTAGCCAAGGCCACCCTTGAATTTGCAATCCTCCTGCCTCAACTTCCCCAGTGATCTGAATATAATAAGCAAGCACTATCACACTCAGCCCAAGTCACTCTTTCTGGAGGGAGATGGTGCTGCTGTGTGTGATTCATTACCATGTACTTCAGGTGGCAAAACTCAGACACAGAAGGGAGGGAGGGAGAGGGAGAAGGAGAGGGAGAAGGAGAGAGAGAGGGGGAGAGAGAAATTAGTGCTCTTTGTGGGCTGAGATCAAAATAAGTTCTGAATCAGTATTTTCCGTTTGAAACCTGTTCCGCTGTATTTGCCAAAAGCAGATCCTAATTCCCAGGGGAGACCTCCTCAATGAGCGGGTCCCAGTGCCAATACTGAGCAGACTTGATGTGACACAATCCCCTGAGCAATCACGACATTTTCAATCCTATTTTTCCCTATTATGAAAGGGAGGTCCCGTCAGGTTGAGCAATCCAGCCACCTTGACAGCGAGCACCGGTGTCAGGAAGGCACCCCCAGCCTCAGACGCATGCTCTTTCTGCTGTCATCCCAGTGACTGTGACATTAGTCATCATCCCTGTGGGCAAGTCCCGGCCGTCAGCCTGGCAGAACTTAGAATCACCTAGGAGACACACCTCTGTGCTGTCTGTGGGGGAGTTTCCAGAAAGGTCTAACTGAAGAGGGAGCACCTACCTGAGGGTGAGCAGCCCCAGTTCCCGTGGGCTGGGGTCCTGTGAGCTGAGCGCCTGCATCCACCTCTCTTTGCCTCCTGACCGCAGATGCCATGGCTGCAGGCGCCGCCGCCTCCGCCGCCGCCCACCCTGCCCTCCCCCGCCATGATGGACTGTACCTTCAAACCACGAGCCAGACGAAACCCGTCCTTCCTTAAGTTGCTCTTGACTTTTTCTTTTATGTTTTTAAATATTTATTTTCACTATTTGCCCCTGCCTTTGTCTCCCTGTGTGTGATGGCTTAATACGCTTGGCCCAGGGAGTGGCACTATTAGGAGGTGTCACATGTTGGAGGAAGTGTGCCACTGTGGGGGTGGGCCTTGAGGGCTCCTAGTGCTCAAGCACCACCCAGGGAGGAAGCGTCAGTCTCCTCCCACCGCCTTTGGATCAAGGTGTAGAGCTCCTCAGCTCCTTCTCCAACACCAAGTCTGGCTGCGGGCTGCCATGCTTCCCGCCATGATGACGGACTGAACCTCTGAAGCTGTGAGCCAGTCTCGGTTATGTGTTCTCCTTTATAAGAGCTACCTTGGTCATGATGTTTCTCCATACCAACAGAAACCCTAACTAAGGCATTTTGTGTGTGTGTGTGTGTGTGTGTGTGTGTGAGAGAGAGAGAGAGAGAGAGAGAGAGAGAGAGAGAGAGAGAGAGGAGAGGGGAGAGGGGAGAGGGGAGAGGGGGAGAGGGGGAGAGGGGGAGAGGGAGAGAGGGAGAGAGGGAGAGAGGAAGAGAGGGAGAGAGGGAGAGGGGGAGAGGGGGAGAGGGAGAGAGGGAAAGAGAGGGAGAGGGAGAGAGGGAGAGAGGGAGGGGGAGAGGGAGAGAGGGAAAGAGGGAGAGGGAGAGAGGGAGAGAGGGAGAGAGGGAGAGGGAGAGGGAGAGAGGGAGAGGGGGAGAGGGGGAGAGGGAGAGGGAGAGAGGAAGAGAGGGAGAGAGGGGGAGGGGGAGAAGGAGAGGGAGGGAGAGGGAGAGAAGGAGAGGGAGAGGGAGAGGGAGAGGGAGAGGGAGAGGGAGAGGGAGAGGGAGAGATAATAGGTGCAGTCAAAAGGAGGAATCAGCTCTCTCCTGGAACCAGGGCTGCATGTGATTGTAATCCTCCTGTAGGCGCTAGGAACCAAACTCAGGTCCTCTGGAAGAACAGCAAGCGCTCTTAACAACCAAACCATTTCCCGCTTAAGTTGCCTTTGCCAGACTTTTGTCACAACAAGAAATATAAGCAATATAACCGCACCATCATCATCAATGTAACAATTAATAGGCATTTGCCGCGTGCTGTGCAGTTACAGGTCTCACTTTGTTTGATCCCAATTAAAGTGTCAGGAGACAAATAATATTTTTATTGCCATTTTAAAGGTGAGTGGCATGAAAGCAGCAGGATGGCTCGGGGGTAAGAAATGCTTGCCGCCAAGCCTGGAGCACACACGGTGGAAGAGAGAGAACTTGGTCCCACAAGTTGTCCTCTGACTTACACACTCATGTACACACACACACACACACACACACACACACACACACCATGGCACAGTCACATATATGCACGTACACAAATAAATAAATAGATGTAATAAAGTACTTTTAATGACGCACGCTGCAGTTTGCGGGGGCGGGGGGTATTTTCAGTATTGCCGCTGTTATTTGACACCCATTGGGGTTAGTTGGGGTTGCCTGTGTGAGTCTGGGCAGGGGTTCTTCACAGAAGCATACACAATGTACCAGTAGTTACACCACTGGAGAAACGCACTCCCCTTCTGTTCTAGCTCAGATTCTCTGTTGCTGTGACAAACACTGACCCAAGGCAACTAGGGAGGAGAGAGTTTGACTGGTAACTCGGTGGCTCTTGGAAGTTAGTTTCAGTGCTTGACTAAGGAAAAACCAGCCAATAACGATTGCTCTGCCATCTTCGGCGTTACGGCGTTAAGTTCCTGTCTACAGCATGGCTGCTATGATTCCGGTATTGGGCCAATATTCCAGGCAGAATACAGAGAAAAAAAAATGTGAACAGCAGAGTCTGCCCTCAAAGTCTCTTCTCAGTCCTTTGTGCATATATCTGGTGGTCAAAACTGGTCACTTGACCACACCCATCTACAAAAGATGCCAATAAATGATTTAGCTTCCTGCACTTCTTGAAAGAGAACACACAAAGGCTTGGGAGACAAACTCACTCGGGAAGGTGCTTCTCAGGCAAGTAAGCGTGAGGATCTGAATTTGAATCTCCAGAGCCCACAGAGAAAGCCAGGTATGGTGTCGTTTACTTTCTTCATCTCAGGGCTAGGGAGGTAGAGGCAGCTAGACCACTGCAGTGTGCTGGCCGGCCAACCTGGGCGAGCTGAGGAGACCAGGGACCCTGTCTCAAAAGATGAAGTGCTGAGCAACTACAGAAAATACCTGATGTTGACCTGTGATACACACACACACACACACACACACACACACACACACATACATGTCACACGCACACACATGTGCGTGCACATACACACACATGCACATGTGCGCATGTGCACATCCACATACACGCGCACACACACAAACACCAGGCAAGTGGGGCTGGGAATAGCTCCTTCCATCTAATTCTCTGTCTCCCAGAGATAGATGGATTTGACAGCATCAATTCAAAAGTGACCTTGCATGACATATTTGAATTTCAGTTTATTTACCTGAAAAATGAGGACAATAACGGCATTCATCCTCCCCGGGTTGCAGCGCCTGGGTACAGCGTGTATTTAATAAACGGTAAATAGCGTTATCGTTATTATAATGGGGAAACAATATTTACATAAAAAGGCAGACAGCCATTAATGCATTTCTGGAAAATTACTGAATGATCCCAAATCACATAGAAATATATTTCCCCCACCTAAAATAAAGAAAGAAAGAAATCCCCACAGAGGTAGCTTAGGATATAAGTTGAAGAGAAGAACAGAATGTGATAATGTGTTTTTCTTCTGAACTTGCCAGGGAAGAGCCATGGAGAATAGATGGTACAGGGGGCGGGGGCGAGTCCTGAGTCCCAGAGGCCACAGTCTGGCCCAGGCTTTGCAGAACCTTGACCTCTCAGACCCACCCTGGTGTCTCTTCTCCCTGGGGAGCTGAGACCCTGTACCATCCACACACATTTGCTGGGACAGAGCCTTGTCATGTAGCCTATGTGGCCTCAGCCTCTTGAGGGCTGGGATGACAGACGTCTCTGTGTGTGTGTGTGTGTGTGTGTGTGTGTGTGTGTATGTGTGTGTGTGTGTGTGTGACATCTTCATGGATGTCAGAGGATAGGCTTGGGTGTCTTTCCTCTGGGGCTATTGTGTTTTTTATTTTTGGTGTGTGTGATGGTGTGTGTGATGGTGTGTGTGATGGTGTGTGTGATGGTGTGTGTGGTGGTGGTGGTGGTGGTGTGTGTGTGTGTGTGTGTGTGTGTGTGTGAGACATCTTCATGGATGTCAGAGGACAGCAGGTTTGGGTATCTTTCCTCTGGGGATATTGCGCTTTTAAATTTTGGTGTGTGTGTGTGTGTGTGTGTGTGTGTGTGTGTTGGTGTGTGTGTGTTTGCTTGGGTTTGTGGGTGTAAGTAGGGACACTGGTACCACAGCTTACACGAATGCTGTCAGAGGATGATTTTTGGTCAAGTTCTTATTTTCCCACCTTTTCTGAGACAGGGACTTTTCACTGGGGTATTAGCAAGCATTTTATCTGTTGAAACATCTCTCCAGCTCCCCCACCCCTATTAAAGCCAGGGCCTCTCACTAACCCTGAACGCTCAGGAAGAAGGCTACACAGGCTGGGTACCAAGTTCCAGGGATCCTCCTGTCTCTACCTACCCAGCCCTGGAATTAAAGTGAGCACCACCACCGTGAGCTTTCTGTGTGGAATCTGGGGATCAAACTCAGGTCCACGTGTTTATGTGGCAAGCACTTCACCAACTAAACTATCTCCCCGGCCCCTGGATGCCCAGTTTTTGTCATTGATGGAGCAGGAGTGTGAAAATAAAACTGGAGCCTGTTGACAATCGATGCCTCTGTGTCCCGGTCTGCCACTACATGCCGAGCCTCCACTACCTCCTCCTGTCACCAGGCATGCCTCTCCCACCATGATGGACTGTGTGCTCTGAAACCATGGACCAAAATAAACCTCTAACCTCGAGTTGCTTCTGATCACATCCAGAAGACAAACTAATAATACACTGTAATGGGTAACACTGGTTGTCAAGGTGACAGGGTCTAGAATCACCTAGGAGACACTCCTCTGGGCATGCCTATCACGGAGTTTCTAGATGGGGTTAATTGAGGTGTAAATGCGGGTGACACCATCCTAAGGACTGGGGTCCTGAACTCAATAAAAAAGAGAAAATGAGCTCAGTACCAGCATGCATCGCTGCGCTTCCTGTCTGCGGTGTCATGTGACCTGCCTCATATCCCAGCTGCTCTGCCTTCCTTTCCTTCCATCATGGTCCATGAGCCCAATTCAACTCTTCCTCCACTGAGTTGATTTTGTCAGGCATTTTTGCTGTGGTGTTATGGTTTGTATATGCTCAGCCCAGGGAGTGGCACTATTAGGAGGTGTGGCCCTGTTGGAGTAGGTGTGTCACTGTGGGCATGGGCTTTAAGACCCTCAGCCCAGCTCCCTGGAAGCCAGTGTTGTGCTAGCAGCCTTCAGATGAAGATGTAGAACTCTCAGCTCCTCCTGCACCATGCCTACCTGGATGCTGCCATGTTCCCGCCTTGATGATAATGGACTGAAACTCTGAACATGTAAGCCAGTCTAAGTAAATGTTGTACTTATAAGAGTTGCCTTGGTCATGGTGTCTGTTCACAGCAGTAAAACCCTAACTAAGACACATGGTTTCAGGAAGTGGTGGATATGTGGTGTGTTGGCTTCCACCCCTCAGATCCACCACCATCTCAAGCCCAGAGTTGGTTTTCTGAAGGTCCCAGCCAAAGAGATATGAGAAGTGACTGGATTCTGAGCTTCCATGGAAGCTCAGGACCTTCAGGGTCTGGCTGTGGCCTGTGCTCGGGGGATATGGGTTGTGTGACTTTTCCTGGGGAGTCGTAAACAAACATCAACTCATCCCAGATATGAAGCTCATGACAGATCAAAATAGCAAAACCACCAAAGTCCAATTTGGTGAACCAATGAATTTATTGGGGTGACTTATAGAAATATGGATGTGGTGGTTTGAGTAAGAACGCACTCCCCCCCTCCTCCCGGCCCCCCAAGTCTGCAGATCCAAAGCTGCAGGATCTCCATCACACAGGGCAAAATAACAGGATAGCCCAGAGTAATCCCGGTTAGGATTCAGCACTGACAGTGCAGCCAGAGATCTCAAAACAGAGCAATGACTCAGTGCAATGAACATGGACAAGGAAAGATATATGGACAAAAGGCGGCAGCTTCCACAACAGGATGGTATTTATTTGTGGTATTTTGTTTTTTGTTTTTCTACCATATTTTATTTTCTCTGGGGGTGGGGGGGCGGTTTGCAGGAGTGGAGGGGGGAGGATATGAAGGGAGAGGAAGATAGGTGAATGGGATTGGGGTACATGATGTGAAATTCACAAAGAATCATCTCCCCCACAGGCTTGTATATTTGACCGCTTAGTCTTCAGGGAGTGGTACTGCTTACTTAGGTGGCCTGGTTGGGGTAGGGTGGGTGTGGCCTTGCTAGAGGAAATGTCTCACAGTGTGTGTGTGTGGGGGGGGTGCTTTGATGTTTCTGAAGCTGAAGCCAGGCCCAGTGGCTCTCCCTCTTTCTTCCTGCTGTCTGCAGATCCAGGTGTAGATCTGCTCCAGCACGTGCTTTCCACCGTTGATGGTGATGAGCTAAACCTCTGAGCTGTAAGCCAGCCCCAGTTAAATGATTTCTTTTATAAAAGTTGCTGTGGTCATGGTTGGTAATGGCGTGCAGGGTTTACTGCTGGTCAGTACCACCGATGTACAGTCCCCCTAGTGGCCGCCATAGATCTCGGAACTGTGAAAACTAGCCTTGACCTGCTTTCGAGACTCAGCTACGGCCAAGTGATATGTCCAAGGCCCCTTGTTAAGCAAAGTATGAACAAAGAGAGTTTACTCCTTGAGTCTGAGACTTTGCTCACTGAATCACTTCTATGCTGTCCCTTTTCCTTCCCCAAGCACAAGGCATTCTTCCTCTTAGGTTTCTTATCTTCTACACTCTTGAGTGAGCCTCTTCAGGACCCAACACAATCAGGACCCTGATTGCCATTGGATGGAGTAAGTGATTGATGGGCTGTTTACACAATGACAAGGCAAGTGGGCCTGCGTTATATAACCAAGATGGCTGAGAAAGCCAGAGCGAGCAAGCCAGCGGGCAGCACTGATCCACGGACTCTGCCTCAGTTTCTTCCTCTCAGCAATGGTCTGTGGCCTGTTGGTCTGTGTACCAGACACTCTCTGGCCTGGCCAGAACGGCTAAAGAGTTAGGCTCTCTGACTCTTCTCTGGCTCTCTGAGTCCACCCTGATCCTGTAAGTCCCTCTTCATTGTCTTACTCAGCGTTCTCTTGCTGTTTAAATGGATTAGGGAAGGGGAAGTCAATCTTCGGTGGTGCTGCTGCATGGTGGCGGTGTGTGTGTGTGTGTGTGTGTGTGTGTGTGTGTGTGTGTCAGGATCCAGGCGGGGGAGTCGGATCTAGGTGAGAGCTGGTGGATCTCTTCTGCAGCTGCTGCAGCTGCTGCTGCTGCTGCTGCTGCTTCAGAGTTAGGGCCGCATGGTAGATAGGAGCCAAGGTCAGGCCACTGAGCCGGAAGTGACCACAGCAGGCTAAAGCAGCCTCCAATGAGGAAAGCTGTGGGAGAGAACTTCTCTTCCCCATAGTGTTACAGTCCTATTTGACAGATGCTCCCAGATGATCCTTGATGAGATAACTCACATTTTATTCCTTGTGGATAGGGTCTTATATACATTGGGGTGGGGTAGGGTGGGGTGGGGTCTAAGGACAGATGCTCTCTATTGGCTTGGTCTGAGATGTTAGGGTGCCTCCTCTGCGTGTGGAGGGCCTTTGGTGTGGTGTTTCCTCTACATGACTGATTGTCATGAGTCTCTCCACCGGGTGTCACAATCATGTGTTCCAGGACAGGAGCATGGTTAGGAGTAGATGAAACACCTGCTGTCTCAGGTCTGAGGGACTGGGGTTTCTGAATCTACTTGACCTTACCAAGTTTTCTAGCATGGTCCACTGCCCCACAAAGGCCTGTAAGCTCAAATAAACTCTCTTGACCTCAAGCTGGTCATGGTGTTTATCATAGCGATGGAAACCAAAGGAGCCGAGTGCCTCAACGCCCAAGGAAAGAGACAGCTAGAACGAAGCCTCTCGCCCGTCTGAACTGCCTGTAGGTCGTGTAGGGAGCTCCGGGAGTCCAGCTTCCGTGAGCTGTCTCCCGCGCTGGGGTGGGCGTCAGGGATGCAGCTGCCTCTGAGTCCACCCTGCTCCTGTAAGTCCCTCTTCATTGCCTTACTCAGTGTTCTCTTGCTGTTTAAATGGATTAGGGAAGTTTCTGTCACAGATGGTTGTGAACTGCCCAACATGGTTGTTGGGTCCTCTGCAAGAGAATGCATATATTCTTGACTGCTGAAACATCTCCAGCCCAAGGTGACGAATTTGTTTGTTTGTTTGTTTGTTTTTGTTTGTTTGTTTTGTTTTGTTTTTCGAGACAGGGTTTCTCTGTGTAGCCCTGGCTGTCCTGGAACTCACTCTGTAGACCAGGCTGGCCTCGAACTCAGAAATCCACCTGTCTCTGTGTCCTAAGTGCTGGGATTAAAGGCGTGTGCCACCACTGCCCAGCAGCAATGAAATTTTTATGAGTCATCTGTCACCCATACAGAGGTGAGCTTTGTGTGATACCACTACCTTTGAATCATCCACGCTATTTGTAAGTTAATCCAACGAACTCATTGATCAAGTTGGACTTTAGTAGCATCTCCGTTTTGCTCTATCATTGATTTTCTCTATCCGGGGTGAGTAGATATTTGTTCCCATCTCCCCAGGAGAAGTCACAGGACAGAAGGACACTTCACTCTCAAATAAGAAGCAAATGATACTAGCTAATGAATATACTTCCTTGACAAACAAAAGGATAGAAAGTCAGTTCCCAAGGAGCCCTAAGTGTATTTAATAATTAAGCTAATACGCCACAAGGCAGATGTGTGCTCACTAGATTCTTAGAGAACAAACCATTTCTTTGTCAGGCTAATCCTGGGAGGGGATTTTCCAAACTGAAAACTGACGAGATCTGAGGTAGCCAGGTTCTATGTGGTACGTCTAATATCAGCATGATTATACGTGCACACCCATAAATTGCACGCAGAGCTGAGAGCGGGCTTTCAGAAACAAATGCAAAATAAAACAGCCGAGGAGACAGCTCAGTGAGTGCGGCTGCTCTGCGGGCGTGAGGACCCGAGTTCGGACCCCAGCATCCATGTAAAAAGTCAGACGTGGTAATGTGCATGTTACCCGTGTGGGTGGAGCCTTTAGGGGTGGAGACTGGCTGACTCCCGGAAGTCACTGCCTGGCCAGCCTAGCTAAGACAGCAGCTTCCCATTCAGTGAGAGACGGCGTCTGAAAGATACAACAACAGAGAAAATTATCCAAAGTCCTGCTCTGACCGCTGCACAAACGTACACATCTGCATATTCATATTCACGAACCATATACATACATCATACATTAATATAATATTTTAATTATTTTTCTATTTTTAAAAATATGTAACCCAAGCATGTGAAAGCCACAGTAATGAAGATGTCCTGGGTTCACAAACAGGGATCTGGGATCTAGTGCATTACTCTTTGGTTTTATCCTGTATTATATTCTTTTTAAAACCGTGTGTGTGTGTATGTGTGTGTGTGTGTGTGTGTGTGTGTGCAAATGTGCATGTGTGTATATGTGTGTGAGCATGTTTGTATGTCTATGTGTGTGTGCATGTGTGTATATGTGTGTGAACATGTGTGTATGTCTATGTGTATGCATATGTGTATGTATGTGTGTGCACATGTGTATGCGTGTGCATATGTGTATGTGTGTACATATGTGTATATGTGTGTGAGCATGTGTGTACATGTGTGCATGTGTGTATGTGTGTGCATATGTGTATGTGCATGTGTGCACGTGTGTGAGCTTGCAAGTACACACGTGCTGCAGTGTGCATGTGGCAGTCAGAGGGCAATATTTGGTGCATGTCCTCATCCTCACCCTGTCTGAGACAGTCTCCTAATCTCCACATACTGGCTGACCTGAGGGCTCCCGGGCTCTCCTTCTCCACTCCCACCTGATGACAGGAGTGTGGAGATCACACACACACACTAAGCCCGGCTTCCCATGGGTTCTGGGAATTCACACTCAGGTCCTCACGCCTGTGCTTTATCCACGGAGCCATCTGCCTGGCCTCTGGCCCTGTCCCCTTTAAAGCCAGGTGGGGAGCCGCCACCTCTTAACCCTCGCCCCACAATCCACTGCAGATGCCAGTGAGTCCTCAGCGCTGACGGAGAGTATTTCCAAACCTTTTTTTTTTTTTATGACTTCAAGTCATGTAGTTGGTTAATCACAGAGCTTAAAATGTGAGCCGACAAGATCTCCCTTTAGCCTTCCTAAGCTGGCAATTTTGCAGGGTGCCCACGGAATGACATTCATTACATTAATTGTAAACCTTTAACACCTCATCCTGTCTGCCCACAGACGCTCTGCAGCAGAGAGGAGTTGGCAGGGCGCCTGTCCCTATCCCCTTGTCGGGTTTGGTTTTTATCCATAAATGAGGGGTTTGGTCCACTGTGTTCTCTTCATAAGCCCCCCAAAATCCAAAAACTTTACTCCCAAAGATGTGACTTCTATGGCCAACTCAGATTCAGTTGGAGGGAACTAATCCAGCTGGAGGATCTGATGAGAGGAAGAAACTCAGGGCATGCTCCCTCTGTGTGTTCTCTGGGCTTGGAAACGAGGCTCTGTCGCCCATTGGGGTGTGTGTGTGTGTGTGTGTGTGTGTGTGTGTGTAAGAGAGACACACAGAGAGCAAAGTTAGTGTCTATGTTTGTGTCACTGCATTGTGTAGCAATACCCTCCAAATTGATAAGACTCCGCCTTCCGCCCTCACAGAGGGTCCCAGCCCCAACATGGCAACTCCTAGGCTCTCCAATGGAGCTGACGCCCTCTCGGGACTCCATGGGCTTCTGCACACACGCGACACATACATATGCACACCGATAGAAGTAAATGCATTTTTTGTGTTTTTTTTTTTAAGACTCAGGAAATTCTAAAGGAAGATTCGTTGAGACACAGCAGCAAATGGGCAACTCTTGACTCTCAGGAATGTGACCAGCTGCGCGAAGCTGTCTCCGGGCTTATGTCGGCAGTAAAGTGAGGGGCCAACATGCCTGGAAGAGAATCCATCTTTGACTCGTTGAGCTGCCTGCAAGCCATGGGCTCCAGGGTCTGTACTGGGGTGGGCTTTTGTGATGCAGTTGTCTTTTTTTTTTTTTTTTTTTTTTTTTTTGGTTTTGGTTTTGGTTTTGGTTTTTCAAGACAGGGTTTCTCTGTCAGTCCTGGCTGTCCTGGAACTCACTCTGTAGAACAGGCTGGCCTCGAACTCAGAAATCCGCCTGCCTCTGCCTCCCAAGTGCTGGGATTACAGGCGTGCGCCACCACGCGATGCAGTTGTCTTTAAGTCATCCCGGCTCCTACCAAGTTGGACTTTGAGCTCATCATTACTTTGGTCTGTCACTGGTTCCCTATCTGGGGTGAATAGGTGTTTGTGGTACTGTTGCCCTGTGTGTGCGTGCGTGTGCGTGTACGTGTGTGTACGTGTGTGTGTGTGTGTGTGTGTGTGTGTGTGTGTGTGTGTTTGATTGAGTGGGGATGGGGGCAAGTGATGGTCCATATAGACTTTCAACTTGCAGGGATTTAAACTAGCCATGAAAACTCTGTGCATGTCTATGAGGGAGTTTCTAGATTGGGTTAACTGAGGTAGGAAGACCCACCCTAAATACGAGTAGCATTTTTCTCTTGGGCTGCGATATCACACTGAATAAAAAGCAGAAAGCAAGCCCCTGTGTCCATCTCTCTCTGCGTCCTGCTTGAGGATGCAATGTGAACAGCCCCCCTCACACTCCTGCCGCCATGTCTTCTCCGCCATGATGGTGTGTGGCCTCAAACTATAAGCCAAAGCAAGCCCTTCCTTCCTCCAGCTGATTTCTGCCAGACGTGTGGCCAAAACAGAGGGTGAGTTTGGTCCATCTGAAGGAGACCTCATCTACATATCTGTCCCTAAGAGCCAACTAAGTGGACAAACATAATAAAAACAAGCCAGTCTTGTGGCCCTTAGTGCCTGTGACCCTCTTGCACAAGGATGCCAGATCTGTCCCAGCACAGGAATCCACTTCTCCAAAACCCAAGATCTACTTATCCCAACTCACTGAAAAGTATTTCTCTAGGCAGCTTCCGAGGAGTAAATAGAAACCACTTCTGAAAACTGCCAGTGGCTATTAACCTCCATCCTGCCTACCGACCCAGAATGTTCTTTCAGCAGATGGGGGGAGCTGTGCACAGACATCACACTCTAGTGGAACACATATCCTCAGCAGCTTTATAGTAACTGCCCCATGCTGCAATGACCTCAAATGCCCATCATGAGGTCAGTGGGTGACATACAGCATTGTTAGGTACACATGGACAATTTCTCAGCAATAAAATTTAAGTAGAGCTGGAGACATGGCTCAGTGATAGAACACCTACCTAGAATCCCTCAGTGAGGGGCTGGGGTCATGGCTCAGTGGTAGAGCCCCTGCCTAGAATCCCCCAGTGAGGGGCTGCGGGTGTGGCTCAGTGGTAGAGCCCCTGCCTAGAATCCCCCAGGGAGGGGCTGTGGGTGTGGCTCAGTGGTAGAGCACTTGCTTAGACCTCTCATTCACAGAGACCTGCCGGACTCTGCCTCTCTAGTGCTCGGATTAAAGGTGTAAGTCATCACTTTCTGGCAGTGGTCCTCTTTTCTAAAGATGGAAAAACTGTTTAAGTCATTTTTCTGCATGTTATTTTTGTGTGTGGGTATGTGCACATAAGTGCAGGTGCTTATGTATGCCAGAAGAGGGCGCCAGATCTCCTGGAATTGGAGTTATGGACAGTTGTAGGCACCTTACTGGCTAAGCCATCTCTTAATCTCTATTTTGCTTGTTGTTTTGTTTATTTTGGGTTGTTTGTTGGTTTGAGATAGGGTCTCCCTGTGAAGCAATAATCAAAATAATGATCTTCCTGCCTCAACTCCCAAATGCTGAGATTAAAGTGTGTACCGTCAGAGCCAGATCAATCTCCTAGTCTTAAAATATGCACACCATGCACCTGTGTGTGTGGAAGGTGTGTACTACACAAGTGTGCACATGTGTGTGTAGGCCAGAGGACAAACAGTCTAGGGTATCTTCAGCAAGGCTGCTACTTCCTCTTAGAGGGGTCTCTCATTGGCTGGAGCTGACCAGTCAGGCTAGGCTGGCAAGCCTGAGCATTTGTTCGTTTCCACCTCCCCAGGATCGAGTGTGCACTATTACGCTGTCTTTTTTTTTTTATAATTCTGGGGATCACACTCAGGTCTTGATGCTTGCAAGGCTTGTATGTTATCAACTGAGTCATCTCTGTAGCCCTCAGGTTTCTATTTTGATGACAACCAACGTGTCCATTCCTTTATAATTTTTTATTACATTTATTTACTTCTGTCTGTTTGCTTGTCTGTTTGTCTGTGCCCCCCCTCTCTCTCGTGTGTGTGTGTGTGTGTGTGTGTGTGTGTGTGTGTGTCTGTGTGTGTGTAGGTCAGAGGTCAACTTTGCGGGGTTATTCCCCCCTTCTACCATGTAAGTTCTCAAACTCAGGGATCAAACTCAGGTTGTCCGGCTTGGCACCTCTATTGGCATGCATTCTCTTTCCCAGCCGCCCGGGTCTGAGCCCGTCTTCAGGATGAGCCTCCCCAGCCTTGCTGTTCATTCTCCCTCCCCATGTCTCCTTCCCAGACTCACATCTCAGGAGCAGAATGAGCACTGTCGAGGCACCTCTGAAGGTCTGAAGTCCCTTTCTTTAGATCTTGCCAGACAGCCATTCTCTGGTCCCTACAAAACCCAAGACAGAAGCCAACAAGGGCGGAGTGCATTCGCCGGGAGCACAGCAGCTAGAAAAACACAAGGTGCATCTGTTGGTTTGTTTTTTCCACATCTGGTCACCAGGCCAAAGAAACATAATTAATTTTTTGGTTCCGAAGAGACAATCCCACCAGCGATACACATCTTTAATTAGCCTGACTCAACAATCGTGCTCCAGGACTTTCTTCCAAGGAGCTGGATTGCTGACACATTAAAGATGGAGCCAGGCTCGGAGGCAAGAAGATAGGTCGTTGCAAAGGCTGCCATGGAAGATAAGGACTAGATTTTCATTCTAGGAATGGTTCCATCCATTGTGTATCAAAGTGAGAAATGCTAATGAGAAAGGGAGAAGGGGTGGGGGAAGGGGTGCAGCAGGGAGCCACCATCTTTAATAAGTCTCTTGAAGGCCTACTTTGCAAATGGCTGAAAGGCCAACCTGAATGAAACGTGACCACTTTAAGATTCTGAGAAGAATCTGACTCAGTTTCCCTGCTAGTTCCTCATGTCTCCTCTTTCTGTGTGCTGGCTTTCTCCTTATGCTGGTTTCTCTCAGGTCACGTGATGGCTGCTGGGAGACCCCAGGCCGTGAGCATCCTTCTTCTCCTTGTGGCAGATGTGAGAAACAAAACCTGTGGTTCATTCTCTTAAAGGCGCCTGGAGCCGGCTTAGCTCCAGCTGCAAAGAAACAGAGACCAGCAGACCCTGCTAATGCCCGCCAGGCTACTTAATGCCCAAGTCAAGCTCTGGGAAGCTCCACACAAACACCCTAACCTAGTAGTTCGGAGTAATAAAGGACTAGCAGCAGGGCTTGCCTGTGAGGTCATGTGTCTGAAAAGCCTTAGAACAGTCAGGATGTGAAATGTAAAGATGATACTATATATGGTCTTTGTGTAGAGAAAGGGACGTGTAAGCAGCAGAGGGGTGGGTAAGAACAAGGTGGCACTTAAGATGGTCTCCTCCCATAACTCCACAACAGAGCGATGGGTGGTCACGTGTCAGGGTTTAAAGACTGTCCTCTGGACTCAGTCAGTGGCTGCCATTCTAGCATGAAACCCACATTTGCAAAGTCATAAATATAAAATAAACCCCACTTTTGATACTCCAGGGCCTTTTTTTTTATGAAGTGGAGAACTTGGTTTACCCCAGTGCTCTTATTACGAAGTGGAGATCTTTGTTTCTCACAGTTGACAGTGAGCAGAATAGCTTCCCAATATGGGTCATGTTCTTTTGCCTGGGTTGGACCAAAAGATCTGATTGGTCTAGGCAAGTGGCCCACTTTGGTACCAGATGCCTCATGAGAAGAAAGGCAAAGGTGACAGTGAGGTGGTGGTTTAAATATGCTTGGCCCAGGGAGTGGCACGATTTGGAGGTATGGACTTGTTGGAGTGGGTGTGGCCTTGTTGGAGTGGGTGTGTCACTGTGGGCTGGGTTTTAAGACCCTTGTCCTAGCTGCCTGGAAGCCTCCAGATGAAGGTATAGAACTCTCGACTCATCCAGTCCCATGTCTACCTGGGCACTGCCATGCTTTGGCCTTGATGATACTGGACTGAATCTGTGAAGCTGTAAGCCAGCCCCAATTAAATGTTGTCCTTGTAAGAGTTGCCTTGGTCATGGTATCTGTTCACAGAGGTGAAACCCTAAGACAGATGATTAGGTGGGAATATGCTAAGATCAAAATGCTACTGTGATCATTCAAGGGGAGTTTAATAGAGATTTGTTGGTAGTATGAGCAGGATAATGAAAGCATGAGCCTGGGCTAAGGCCTGATGCCTTGCAGAGGCAAGAGAAAGTCCAAGGAGTTACTGTTCGGGTTCTGTCTAAGCTCCAACTCCACAATCACCTGGCAACAGCCAGGTAAGCCCCTCCCCACAGTTGCCTGGCAACAGTCAGGTAGGCCTGGCCTATAAAAGAGGGTGCTGGGCCCCCTCCTCTCTCTTACCTCTTGGCACTCTTACCTCTTACTCCCCTCGCCCCCCCTTGGGCTCTCCTCCCCTTCCCCCTCCTCTCCATGTGGTCATGGCCGGCCTCCACTTCTCTTTTTATTTTATTTTTTAAAGATTTATTTAGGCGGGCAGTGGTGGCGCACGCCTTTAATCCCAGCACTTGGGAGGCAGAGGCAGGTGGATTTCTGAGTTCGAGGCCAGCCTGGTCTACAGAGTGAGCTCCAGGACAGCCAGGGCTACACAGAGAAACCCTGTCTCGAAAACAACCAAAAAAAGAGATTTATTTATTTATTATATGTAAGTACACTGTAGCTGTCTTCAGACACACCAGAAAAGGGTGTGAGATCTCATTATGGATGGTTGTGAGCCAGCATGTGGTTGCTGGGATTTGAACTCAGGACCTTTGGAAGAGCAGTCAGTGCTCTTACCCGCTGAGCCATCTCTCCGGCTATCTCTCTCTCTCTCTCTCTCTCTCTCTCTCTCTCTCTCTCTCTCTCTCTCCCTCCCTCCCCCTCCCTCCCTCCCTCTCCCTCTCCCTCTCCCTCTCTCTTTCTCTCTCTCTCTCCCTCTCTCTGCCTTTCTCTGCCTCCACTACTCTATTAACTCCCATCCTCTGCTCTGAATAAACTCTACTCTATACCATGTCTGTCTATGTCTGGTCCCTCGGGGAAAGGGATGCCCGGACATGGCCCCGCCTAGGCACCCCCTTCCCCATACAGCTGTATATCGTTCTCTCTAAACTTCTTTCTCTTTTTATGAACATAACCCGAGAAATAACAGTTACTGCCTGCTGTGGCTCAACCATTAGCAAGTGAGGAGCCAGCCCATGAGAGTGGCACATGCCTTTAATCCCAGGTCTTGGGAGCAGAGGCAGGCAGACCTCTGTGTTCTCTACAGAGTGAGTTTCAGGACAGCTAGGGCTACACAGAGAAACACTGTCTGGGGAAAAGAAAGAGGAAGAGAGAGGGAGAAAGGGAGAGGGAAAGGGGGGAGAGAGGAGTCGGTGGATCAATTAGCCCATTGATTATATCAGATCTCCCATGATCCAATTACCTCTCAGTGATTGGACCCACCAACTGGGAACCAAGCCTTCACACCTGAGCCTTTCGAGAGCCAACTCTTAGCCAAACTGCTGTGGCCAGTCTTTTCATGTTTAGCATATGGAGTGAGAGAACAGTAGTCTCCTGTTTTAATCTTCAGTTCTTTGATAACTAATGATGTCTACTGTCTGTTCAGGTGCTAATGATCATCTGCCTTCATCATAGATACCTGAAGGGTCTAGCCTAAAGCATCCACCCTTAGTGGTGTGCGTGGGCAATGCATCGACCAGTGGTCAACCTAGATCATCCTTCTTCAGACATTGTCCGCCATGTTTATCAAGCTACACACCCATTAGACTAACCTGACGGTTAGTGGGCTGCTGAATCCTGTTCTCTATTCCTGAGTGCAGGGATCACAAGCGTGAGCTACTGTACCTGACTTTTTATGTGTCCTGGGGGTCAAACAGCAAGCACCTTACCATCTGACCCATCTCCTGCTTTCTTTTCGTAATTATTATTTTATATTTGCTTATTCGAGATGCTGTGCGCCACAGCGCACATGTGGAGACCAAAAGGCCATCCACAGAAGTCAGTAGTCATCTTCTTGGGACTGAATTTAGGTCATCGGGGCTGGCTGGAGATGCCTCTCTCTACTGAACCATGTCTCCAGCCCTTCCTGGAGTTTTTGAAACCCACTTTCTACATTAAAAACCAATCGAAAAATGAATAGATAATAGCTTGACAGTCCCTGTCTCAGCTTCCCTTGCTACTACGCTGAAGTCACATGGTCTAAATTTGACCAATCGAATGTAGTCAACTAGACTTCCAAATTGGAAGCTGGTAACTCAAACCAGTGCAACCAAGAGAGGCCATTTGCCTGCTGGTGGGCAGGTGCATTAGCTGCCAGCAGTAACACCCACTAGCCACTTATCTGTGTCGAGTATTGCTGTGAAGGCTGACATGGGCTGGGTGGGGTGGGGTCTAGCAGCTATGGAGGTGAAGGGGTGCTCTCGCCAAGTCATGTGTTGCCCTGCTAATGTCAATGAAATCTGTGGACCCAGTTCCAATCCTGGAGGTCAAGGCATTAGCACTGGGCTAAAGCAGCATTGGTTGGATAGCAATGTACATCCACACCAAGACGTGAATTTATCAAATTGCTAATGTGCTCGGAACGTCCATGGCTTTGGCTTTCTCGGTGACACAGTGAACCTCTGATGAATGAGAACTGATGGGATGGCGAGAGGGCTTAGCAGGGGGACGATGCCTGCCACCAAACCTGGTGGCCTATGTTCAATCCCTGGAACCCACATAGGGGAAGGAAAAGGACTGAATCCCGTGGGTTGGCCTCTGACCAACAACCGAGCACTGTGGCACCACACAACCCCCTCCCCCACATAAGTAAATACAAAAGATACTTTTAAAAGGGAAGAGGGGAGAGCCCATAAACAAGCCCACCACCTCCATCACAAGCCCAGCTGCCTTTAAACATGCACCCCAAAGAGTTGGGCATTAAGGGACGCTGTGGAAAAATGAAATCTTATATAGTAATTGCCTTTTGTAGAAGTCGACCTCATTTCTCAGCTTGGATCTCCATCCTAATTTGCATTTGGATTGGGAAAATCAATAACGTATAAGTATTTGTTTTCCAAAATCTGATAGCATGCAAATACGCTCTCCCATCTCCCAACTTCTCTCTCTCTCTCTCTCTGTCCCTCACCTTTGTGACCCCCAACATGGTAAAAATAAACAAACAAAAGCCAAAATGCAGCTGTGGATTTCTCAAAGTCATGTCCTTCAGAATCTGCTAGGAGTAGTTTTGAAATTATAGATGCCAAGCTTGCCATTTTGCCTTGAATACGTTTCAGGGAGTGTGGAAGCTTAGATGCGTTGAAGGACTCCCCTTGGAAAGGGAAGGCCAACCCAAGCATGGTGGTGCACGCCTGTTATCCCAGCACTCGGAAAGTAGAGACAGGAGGACTTGAGACCCAAGCCAGTTTGAGTTCCATAGCAAGAGCCTAGCCAGCCAAGACTGCGGAGATGGACCAGAACTCAGTCCCCAGAACACACATTTAGAAACGCCGGATGTGGTGGCTCACTCTTGTAGTCCTAAGTCCTAAGGATGCAAAGGAAGGCAAATTTAGGGAGCTTGCTGGACAGTTAACCTCATCTTGGAAAATTCTAGATGAATAAGAGACCCTGTCTGCCCCCAAAATCAAAAAACAAAGCAAAAGCCAACATCTGGAGGAACAATAGCCAAGGTTGTTCTATGTCTTCCATATACAGACCTCTGGGCACTCATGCTCACAGACAGACAGACAGACACACACACACACACACACACACACACACACACACCATGAAAAACAACCAACAATCTAAACCTAGGCTTGGTGTATCTGCAGAAACCTATTTCCATATCTGAGCACACACCGGGATGGCCCATGGCCACCCCAATTCACACTCAGCCCAGAGCCATGTGTCTTGCTTCCTCCACAACTCCAGAGATGACAGAGGGCCTAAGGGAGCCTACATAATACAACTTTTATTTAGGATACATGAGCATGGCCATAGATGCAGTTCCAGTGGGGGCTATGACAGTTCATTTTTTCGGTATGTATGTGTCATGTATGTGCACATGTGTCGGGTGTGAACAGGTGTGCATATGTGGAAGCCAGAGTCGATGTTTAATGTCTTCCCAGTCCCTCTTCTCCTTCTGTACTGAAGCACGGTCTCTCACTCAACCTGAAGCTTGGCAAGCCCTCGAGTCTAGACAGCCAGCTTGTCCCTGGGGAGCCTGTCTCCATCTTTCCTGTGTTAGGATGGCGGGCAGGCTGCCGTGTCCACCCTGCACTTACATGGGTGCTGAGGATTTGAACTCAGTTCCTCATGCTTGCATAGCGCAAGCTTTCCCTACTGACCCATTTCCTCATCCCCGTGATGGTGGAAATGGATTGTGATTCGCCTAGGCGGTTCATAAAGCACATTTCTGGGTATGTCCATATCGATTTCAAAAGCACTTAAGTTGGACAGGCTGAAATGGAAGTTTCTGGTTGTGTCATGTGATACAGATTCACGTGGTGTCTTACTGAGGAAAGACCCGTGGGAGGACACATGATGTTTGGGAAAAGTGTAAACAGGACTCAACCGACAGTGATATCACACTGCCAGTTAGCTTTGCAGTGCTTTGTTGGTCTCACATCTTCACTGAGAGAGACTCGTCAGGGACCTTCTCCTGGCGTCCCAGCTGGTTCCTTCCTGTTGTGCCGATTTGGCAGAGGCCTGGCTGTTTCTGTCAGATCCTGCCATCACTGTTTATTTGTGTTCGGTTTCCTGACCCTACTGAACTGGGCTGCTGGTATCCTGAAAAACAGAGACTGGAATCGCCCAAAGATCTACCTCTAAACAGGTCCACATCCCCTTGTGCCACTTACCATCTTTCCTCCCCTGCCTTTGGATGGCGGGCTAGAATGGGGGGTCGAAGCATTTAAGAAGCATTATTAAAAGTAGGGTTTGAAAAAATCTAAGCCTATGGGCCTTTGATCTAATCAATGGTCTCGTTCATTGGAGAGACTATTGGGAGACTGTGAAACTGTTAGAGGTAGGCGTTGATTGGAGGAAGCCGGTCACAGGGCACATGTCTGGACTCTTCCTGGTGTTTCACCCAGCTTCCTGTCAGCCACGCCGTGAGCTGCTCTCTCAGCTTCCCATCAACCAAGAGGTGAAAGACCTCTTGTGACACCCACCACTGTGATGTCCCGCCTCACCGTGGCCCATCTCAAAGGCTATGGGACTGAGGGTTCTGCAAAACACTAAGTCAAAATAATCCTCTCCCAAGCTGTTCATGCGGCATGTTCTGTCAGGGCGATAAGAAAAGCTGATTCTGAGTTAGACTCCAGGATCCAAAGATGGCGGCATACTCTTCTCTACACTACAGGGTCTTCTGTCATGCCAATGAATTGTAGGGTGGAGTAGAAACTACTGGTTTCCTTGGAATGTCAGATATATCAAGTGATGTTTTGCTGAGACACACGGGTGAAAGGATGTCTTGCTAAAGCAGACCCATGAAAGGATAAATGATGTTCAGAAGGAATGTAAATATGACCCCACAGACCGTGGGCACTCGAGCATTGGTTTGTTGGATCTGCCTTCATATTCTCCGCGAACAGGCATGCATTGGTTCACCTTACATTGCGTTGCTGTGCTCCACTTGTGGTGACGCCATAGAGAGAAACGTCATTTCTGTGGCCTTGGGCTGGGGTGGCGAGCCTTGTGGTTTCTTCTGGATTGAACTGCCCTTGCTGGTTCATGTGTGGTGACTGTCAGGTGGACTGGACTGCCGCTGCAGGTTTGTATTTGGTGTTTGCTACCGAACTGAACTGTTGGTATCCTGACAACAAAGACTGGACTCACCCCCTAAGAACTATTTCTAAACAGGTCTACTTCTCCTGTGTCCTAATAACTTTTCTTTTCCACTAACTCTGGTGGGTGGTGGGCTAGAGGGGAGGTTGAGCGCTTACTAAAGTAGGTTGAGAAAATGTATGCTTACAGTGGGGTGTCTTAATTATGTCTTCATAAAATTGCTTTCTTTCTGTATATGTATGTAGGTGATGTGTCCTGTGTATGCATGTGTGTGTGTGCATGTGTGTGTGAGTGTGTATACAGAGGCCAAAGGAGGATGTCTGGTGTCCTTCTCTGTCCCTCTCCTCTCCCTGTCCCCTTAAGACAGGGCCTCTCACTGAACCTGAGGCTAGACAGCTTACCAGTAAGCCCAGTCATCTTCCTGTCTCTGCCCCACCTCCACAGCACTGGGATTACAGGAGCACATGACCACGCCCAGGTTTTATTTTTATTGTTTGCATTTTAGGAACATCTCGGGGAGAGGGACGCTGAAGAGATGGCTCAGCAACTTAGAAAGATAATATCTTTCCCTTATTCTTCGACAATCCTGTGCGTGTATACAGTGTATCTTGATCATAGTCTCCTTTAATTATCCTCCATAGGCTCAGCCACCCATCCCCCCATTCAGGTCATCTCCCACTAAGTCTGACTTGCCTGCTAGAAAGTACAGCTGATAGAGCTGCCTCGATTTCGCGCAGGTGTCCACAGCTGCAGTTAGGTCATGAGCGCAACAGCCAGGGTATGTCCAGGAGACAGCACTCCTCCCCAACCTCTGGCTCATATTTCTTTCACCCTGTCTTCTAGACATTCCTCCAGCCTAGGGGTGCTGCTGTGGCTGTCCCGTTGAATCTGAGCACTCAGCTGTCACGACGCTCAGCACTGTGGCCAGTTGTGAGTCTCTCCGTTAACTGCTGAGCACCACGGGCAGGGGTGTCCCTTGCCAAGCTTGAGGGCAGCACTAATCTATGAGCATACACGTAAGTATTCAGAAGCAATCAGACAGCATGACCATTTAGAAAAACAAGTGGCAGAGAAGGTTCTGCCCCCGAGACCTATGACTTCCCTCGCCATGGGCATTTTAACTGGGATTACAGTACCAGGACAGTGGCTTTTTTTTTTTAAACATGGGTTTAAGGGATTTGAACTCAGGCCCTTGAGCTTTTACAGCAAGTACCTGCCCACTGAGCCATCTCCCCAGCCAAATAGTATTTTTTTAAAAAAAGAAGTCACCAGATCAGGCATGGTGGCATACCTGTTTAATCCCAGGACTCTGGAGGCTTAGGCAGGCAGATCTTGGTAGGTTGAAGGCCAACCTGGACCATATAGTGAGTTCCAGGCCTGCCATGGCTACAGAATGAGACCCTGCCTTTAAAAGAAATGAAGAGAAAGAAATGAAGGGGCCAGCCCTGATGATATGCATATTTAGTCTCAGCATTTGGAAGGCTGAGACGGGGAGATGGGGAAATCCAGAGAACACGGGCTGCGTTATGTAACTCGGCCTCATATACACAACATCAGCAGGGCCAGTGACGGGCCGGCTCTACTGGATCTTTCTTGTTTCTGAAAGGGAGGAGCGGATTGGACAGATATAAAGGCTCGTGATGGGGTCTCCACACGCAACGGTTTCTTAATTTTTAATTAATTTTAGTTAGGAAATGTTTAATGTGGTGACATGAATAAAATATGAACTTTGCCATGTTAACTGCTTTGAGGGCAAAATTCATGGGCGTTAAAATCATTCATGATGTGGTACCAATGGCACCTCCATCTGTTTCCGAAAATCTATTTCCCTACGAAGAATCTGCTGACAGGGGCTGGAGACAGTGGGTAGAGGGCTCCCCTAGCAGCCCGGGGAAGCCTTGGATTCCCTCCCAGTATCACAGAGAGGCTGTGGGGAAAGCATCTGACTCGGGAACCAGGAGGTGGAGGCAGGAGGATCAGCAGTGCAAGGTCATTCTTGGCTACATAAGACGTTTCAGACCAGCCTGGGCTACATGAAACCCTGTCTCAAAACAAACGTACACACAACCCTTCTGCTGGGCAAGAACCCACTTCCTAGATCCGCCGTATGCTTCTGCAGCCAGCAATCTGCCTTATTTCACCAAGATCTGCTTGTCGTGGATATTTCACATAATCACAGTCATACCCTATGTGGCCTGTACGTCTACCTCCCTTCGTGTGACATGTTTTCGAGGTTGATATGCATGGCAGCATCAACCAGTCCCTTGTCCCTGTCTATGGGTGAATAATCTCATCATATATGCAGAAGTGAACCAATGCCTTCCCTTTCCCTACCGAAGCCGTGAGTCTCGGAATCTGCTGAAATAAAACAGCAACAGTCAGACCGCAAACAAAACGTGAAATGAATTTATTTCAGGATGGCGAATATCCCATAACCCAGTAAAGATTCAGACACACGTGCTCCTCCTTATAAGACACCAGGAAAGAGAGGCTGTGGGCAACTCAGAAGGGTAGAAATGGCTTTCAGGGAAAGAAATTAATTACGAGGTAAGCAATGAAACGGGGCACGGGGGAGGGGACATGTCTCAGTTAGGGTCTGTACTGCTGTGAAGAGATGCCACGACCATGGAAACTCTTACAAAGAACAGCGCTGGAGAAATGGCTCAGCAGTTAAGAGCACTGACTGCTCTTCCAGAGGTCCTGAGTTCAATTCCCAGCAACCGCATGGTGGCTCACAACCATCTGAAATGGGCTCTGATGCCCTCTTCTGGTGTGTCTGAAGACAGCGATACTGTACTCATAAATAAAACAAACAAATCTTTAACAAACAGCAAAAACAACAACAACAAACATTTAGTTGGGGCTAGCTTACAGTTCAGAGGTTTAGTCCATGATCATCATAGCAGGAAGCACAGTGACATGCAGGCAGACGTGGTGCTGGAGGAGCAGAGAGCGCTACATTCCAATCAGATCTTCGGGCAGCGGGAAGAGGATTGGCTCGCGCTTCTGAGACCTCAAATGCTAGCCCCTAGTAGCACATTTCCTTCAACAAAACCACACCTACTCCAACAAGGCCACACCACCTAACAGTGCCGCTTCCTAGGACAAAGTATTCAAACACATGAGTCTGTGGGGGCCACACCTACTCAAACCACCACAAGGAACAGGCTTATCATCCCAGCACTGTGGAAGAGATGACAGAACTGTGAGTTCAAGGCCAGCCTGGGCTATATGGCAAGTTCCAGTCTAGCCTGAGCTATATAGCAAGACCCTATCTCAAAAGAAAAAAAAGGGGGGATGTGGCTTTGTCATTGTATTAGGGTTCTCTAGAGGAGCAGTACACACACACACACACACACACACACACAGACACAGACACAAATATACACACACATATACACACATACATATACACACACATACATACATACACACACATACTCACAAATACACACAAACACATACATATACATACATAGACACACACATACACATACAAATACACACACATACACAAATATGCACACAAACACATATATACATACATACACACACACAGAATTTATTAGAATGGCTTTACAGTCTGTGGTCCAACTAGCCCAACAATGGCTGTCTACCAGTAGAAGGTCCAAGAATCTCTCCCTCTCCCTTCCCCTTGCCCTCTCCCTCTCCCTCTGCCCTGCCCAGCCCAGACTTGCAAATACTCAGCTCTGTGTTTGTTCATTCATTCCATGATTGACATTTGGCCTGGTCCAGCCTTTTCTGGCCCTAGCCTTTTCAAATCTAAAGACTATGTCTGTCCTTTCTCAAGGAGAGTGCCCAGGCTCCCCATTTAGGACCTCAAATCTGTCAGAGACTTCTCAGACAGTCTAAGGGGGAGGTGCGGGATAAAGGAGAGTGATGGAGGATGGAGGGAGGATGGTGATGGAGGACGGGGAAGGATGGTGATGGAGGATGGGGAGGATGGTGATGGAGGATGAGGGAGGATGGTGATGGAGGATGATGGAGGATGTGGGAGGATGGTGATGGAGGATGATGGAGGACAGTGATGGAGGATGAGGGAGGATGGTGATGGAGGACAGGGAAGGATGGTGATGGAGGATGGGGAGGATGGTGATAGAGGATGGGGGAGGATGGTGATGGAGGATGGGGAGGACGGTAATAGAGGATGGGGAGGACGGTGATGGAGGATGGGGGAGGATGGTGATGGAGGACGGAGGGAGGATGGTGATGGAGTATGGAGGGAGGATGGTGATGGAGTATGGAGGGAGGATGGTGATGGAGGATGGGGGAGGATGGTGATGGAGGATGGTGATGGAGGATGGGAAGGATGGTGATGGAGGATGGTGATGGAGGATGTGGGAGGATGGTGATGGAGGATGGGGAGGATGGCGATGGAGGATGGAGGGAGGATGGTGATGGAAGATGGGGGAGGATGGTGATGGAGGATGGGGAGGATGGTTATGGAGAATGGGGAGGATGGGGATGGAGGATGGGAGAGGATGGTGATGGAGGATGGTGAGGATGGTGATGGAGGATGGTGATGCAGGATGGGGGAGGATGGTGATAGAAGATGCAGGGAGAAGCCTTCACCTTGCAGTCATTCCATGCCCACACAAGGGCTTTGAAATCTCATTCTCCTTCCTGGTTAAGACCCTCAGTTTCCCCAGGTGTCGCTTCCAGGTTGGGTGCCCTCAGATGTCCTGAGACGCACAGGCAGAGAGCTGAGTCCAGCCTTTGGTCCATGCTCGGCGCTCACCGAGGGCCAGCCATTGGTGCAAGGCGGTCACCATGCCTCTGCCTGGCACCATCTGCACCTCTCTATCTGGCTTGTGCTTTGAGACAGAAATCTCTCTCTGTGGCCATAGCTGGCTGGAACTTACAGGCTGATCTCAAACTCACAGAGATCCCGCTGCATCTGCCTCTCTGCCTCTCTCTCTCTCTCTCTCTCTCTCTCTCTCTCTCTGTCTCTCTCTCTGCCTCTCTGCCCCTGCCCCTGCCCCTGCCCCTGCAGCACTGGGGTGGACTTGCGCCACCACACAGCTCATTTCAGGTTTTGTTTTTAAATAACATTTATTAGTCAGGAGTGGCGTGGCATGGCGTGGTGTGGTGTGGCATACACCTTTAATCCCAGCAATCCAGAGGCAGAGGCAGGTGGGTCTCTGTGAGCTCAAGCCTGGTCTAGAGAGCAAATACCAGGTCAGCCAAGGCTACACAGTGAGCTCTTGTCTAAAAGGAAGGAAGACAGGAGGAAGGAAGGCAGGAAGGCAGGCAGGGTACATTTATTTATTATTGCTCATACACATTCACATCATACACATTCACATGTGCAAGCATGTGTGCCTTGGTACATAGACAGGGACAGGGGTCGGCTATCGGGCTTGACAGCAAGTGCCCTACCCACTGAACCATATTGCTGTCCTTTTATCTGGATCTTCCTTGACCGCTGGGGCTTGCAGGGGGTGATGTTCTTTGGCAGGATAGGAGTGAAAAGAAAGTGATTCCCAGCTGGGTATGCAGCCCTGTTAATAAAGTGTTTGCGTCCCATGCATGGAGCCCTGGGTTCAATCCCCGACCCAGGACTGTAGAAAAGTGGGCTTGACAGCACACAGCCAGAGCCCCTGCATCAAGGTGGCGGGATGATCAGATGCAGAGACACCCCGGAAGACAGATGCTCAGCTGAGGAATCGCCCCCATCAGAGTGGCCTGTCCAGCCACTGTGGGCGGGGCCACCCCTGGGCAGACAGTCCTGCGTTGTGTTAGGAAGGTAGCCGAATGAGTCCTGAGAAGCAAGCTGGTGTGCAGCCTTCCTCTTCTGGCCCAGCTTCCCTCGCTCCCGGTCCTCAAGCTGTAAGATGAAATGAACGCTTTCCTCTTGGTTTTGGTGCATGTTTAATCACAGCAACAGAAAAACTAGAACAGCTACATAGTGAGTTCGAGACCAGCCTGAGATACATTGTTTCAAAATGACAACAACAACAACAACAACAAAAAAGACAAGAAACCAAACTAAGCCCTGAAAGGCTTGATCAGAAGTCTAGTAATGCCTTACCTGCTCACAGACGGGGCTTGCTCATGCCTGGGTGGGGTGACTGAGTGCCTTAAGTGGTCTAAGGAATGTCCTAGCTGCCCAGTGGGAAGGAAACCCCCACTGTCTACATTAGAGGCTAATTGTGTAGGCATAAGTTTTTTGCTACCTACTTTTAGTAAGGGTTCAACCTCTCCTCCAGCCCACCACCCAGAAGAGGCCGTGGAAGAGAAAAATTATTCGGATATAGAGGAAATGGACCTCTCAGCAACAGTTCTTTGGGGGCGAGCTCGTCTTCCTGGGCATCCGTTCCATCCTGTAGCAAACACCAAACACGATTCAGCAGCTGCAGACCAGTCCTCCAGGCAGGCAGACACTGTGCAGCTGTGGTTCGGCCCTGAAGAAAACAGCAGGCTCCCCAACCGGCCTGAGGTGAGGCCACAGAACGGCAGGAAGCTCACAAGCGTGGTGAGTTTCTCTCGATGGCAGCATTACCCTAAGTTGAATTCCACAGCGCTATGTAAGTGGAGCCAATACTTGCGTGTCTTTGGCAAAGAATAGTGGGGGTCGGGGGGGGGGACCAAACCAAAGCTCGGTGCTCCTCCCACTGTCTGTGGGGTCATAGTTACACTCCTTCACCCCGGGTCCTTTCACGTGTTTGCTTTTTGTTTTTGTTTTTTGTTTTTCGAGACAGGGTTTCTCTGTGTAGCTCTGGCTGTCCTGGAACTCATTCTGTAGACCAGGCTGGCCTCAAACTCAGTCTGCCTGCTTCTGCTTCCCAAGTGCTGGGATTAAAGGCATGCGCCACCACTGCCAGACTTTTTATGTAAATTCTGTTTGTTTGTTTTTTGGATTTGGTTTTTTTCGAGATAAGGTTTCTCTGTATAGCCCTGGCTGTCCTGGAACTCACTCTGTAGACAAGGCTGGCCTCGAATTCAGAAATCCGCCTGCCTCTGCCTCCCAAGTGCTGGGATTACAGGCGTGCGCCACCACGCCCGGCTACGTGTTTGCTATAGCAAAACACTCTGTCACCTGTGTCTGCTTCAGGAAATCAGTCTTTTTCCTGTGTTCGCTTTAGCAAGACGTCCTTTTACCCGTGTGCCCCAGCTACACACCATTTGACATAACTGACTTCCCGAAGAACTAGAAGTTTTCACTTCAGGTTCGTCACCAGCCCATCTTATTGGACACCCTTCCTGTCTCATACCCCTCCCCCCACTGCTCTTAGCATTCTCTGACGCTCGACAGTAAACAACACGCCCTCGCAGAAGGGCTGATTCTAGCCGGAAGCTGAATGAAGACCTTGTGTTACTCCTTGCTGTGACCCAATACCTGCAAGAAGCAATTTAAGGGAAGAGGGCTTTGTTGAGGCTCACAGTCTGTGAGGGGTACGATTCACCGAGGCTGCAGGAGCGGAGGCGGATTGCTAACACATGGGCCGATCCGGAAGCCAGGAGCTGAGAGAAAACAGGGCCAGCGTTTTAAAAGCTCAAAGCCTAGGATTGGAGGAACAGCGCCCTCGTGGACAGTCAGATGACTTTTGCAGAGGGCTGAAACTCCGTTCCCGGGGCCCACATTGGGTTCCTGTCGTCCATAGACACCTTGTCCCCACTGCATAGATCCATGCGGAGACACAGATGCAGACCCAGACATGCGATTAAAAATAAACCTCTTCTTTAGAAGGTCACTCCTGACACTCACGACACAAGCCTTGAATCCTACCACCGTGGAGGCTGAGGCAGGAGAATCTCTGTGAGTTTGAGGCCAGCCTGGTCTACAAATGAAGTTCCAGGACAGTCAGAGCTGTTACACAGAGAAACCCTGTCTTGGAAACCCCGGCCCTACAAAGTCACTCCCAGTGACCCATTTCGGCCTCAGTGTTTCACAGGCTGAAGTTTCCACAGCGCCACCAGCTGGGAACTAAATGTTTAAATACGTCAGCCAGTGGGGGACACTCCACACCAAGCTGGCAACAGACACCATCATCGTTATTAAGTGGGGCGGGTCCTCCACGTCCTCCCGGAAGCCCGCCCTGGCTCCAGCCACAGAGCGGACGCCCTGCTTGCCTGCTCTTGCCTGCTCTAGCCGCGTGTTCTGCCTCGATCGTGCCTGCCTGCCTTATTTTTATCCTACATTTTCATCAGTTGCGTGATGAAAATGTTAATTCCTCTAGCTGTCCCCCAGGAGGCCGGCAACACGCACCCTCTGAATCTGTGATGAAGCCATCAGCCTTTGATGGAGGCGCGGGATGAGACGCGGCGGGCTGTGATTCCTAGGGAGTGGGGCCCCCGGCATGCAATATTTAAACAGCCCCTTCATGAAAGGGGAGCGTTCGGGCTCTTAACATCAGTTTCAAGGAAGTCAGACTCGATTCGCAGCCTCAGCCTGATGTTTGGGTACACTTCGTGCTTTAAATACTCATCTCTGCCGCCTTGATATTTTAATTTCGTCCCTTTTAAGTTTGACAAGCCCAAAGCGCTTTCAGGAGTCCTCGTCTCAAATAAGGCAAAGATGTGAGGTGGGGACCCTACAGTCCGGGCGGGAATTGTGGCCGACCCTAACAAGTGGTTTGTCAAAAGTACAAGGATGAACTGGGGGGTTGGTGAAACATGCCAGAACTGAGGAGGCTGAGGCAGGAGGATTGCAAGATCTAGGTTAGCCTGGTCTACCTGGTGGGAGGTTAACTCAAAAACCGAAAAATCTTTACAATCAGTGCAGCATTGTTCCTCTCTACGCATCCTTTCTCTCTCTGTCTCTGTGTCTCTCCCCTCTTCCTTCCCTTTTTTAATGTGTGTGCGTATACGCATGCGCACATATGCCCCACATGCCACAGCTCACGCGTGGCGGGCAGAGTCAAATCCCTCCTTCCACCACTTGAGAAGGGCTGGATTTAGGTCTTCAAGGTCCCAAGCTTCACAAGTATTTTTACCTGTAGAGCCATCCTGACAATCCCCTACACACACACACACACACACACACACACACACACACGCTTTTCCTGCTTCTGGTGTTGTTTTGAGACAAGTATTCCAGGCTGACCTTGGCCTTGAGCTCACTGTGTTAGCCTAGGATGGCCTTGAACTCCTAACCCCAACTGCCGAGGTGTTAGAATGTCAGGCATGCCCCCATGCTCTGATGCTGCTTGGTACGGAAGCCGGGACCTCTCACGTCCTAGGCAAGCACTCTCCCGCTGAGCCCCGCTCTGAGGCCCTCACTCCCCTTGAGGGGATCTAGACCGCTGTTCCCCTGAGCTCTACCCCCTCAGGACTCCCTGGGCCGGGGAGATTGCTCTAGGCAGATCCTCTGCTCTTAGCCAGGCCCCCAGACCCTTGAACTGTTGAAATCCAAGGCTCATTGGCTGTCCAGCTGGTCCCAGAGTTCTGCTCGTGCTGCATAAACGGGTCGCAATTCGGGGGAGCCACATCTCAGAGCTCAGCATCAACAGAAGTTGACGTCCTTTCAAAACAAAAGTCATACATCTAATCTGCCACTTACCGACCACACACTTGGGAATCAACCACGATGGGGGAATTTTTAGCAATCTGCTGCCGCGAGAGCCTCCCACGGTTTCTGGAAGTGGCTTCGCACGCCCGACGCGTCAGCCCCGGCAAAAGTAAGCGGCTCTTTGTTTAGCGAACGATCGGTTATCACAGTTACAGAAAGAATCACAAACCTTCAGAGAGTGGGGCTTCGTTCTCAAATGTATTTTTGAAGCATCACGCCAGACAATATTTTAGGTGAAAAAAAAAAAGACTAATTTTCACATAGTTCCATGATTATCTGTCTTGATGGCTCACAGTACCATTTAGTCAGTTCCTAATAAAATTGAGACAGAACTGTCTCGCTTATATCAAGTATTGGAAATTAAAGGAAAAGGCTAATTCCCTTTTAATAGAATATTCCAGATGCCACTTGAAAATTGCTGAGATAATTTTGGGTGAGACTAATGTTTAATGATGAGTGTTTTCTGGGTTACAAAGCAGAGTATTTGTGCACGGGAGACACGGCTCAGTTGGGAGAAGGCTTGCCTCACACGCATGCGCAGGCCTAGGTTCCCTCCCAAGCGTGGCGTAAAACCGGATGTGGTTGTATATGTCTGCAATCTCAGCTTTGGGGAGCGCAGGCGGGGTTCGTGGTGTGCTGGGCCACAGCGAGCGTGGGGGCACGGGCCATGATACCCCATTTTGGGAAAGGAAGCAAGAGGGAAGGGAAGGAGGGGGGAGGGAGAAAGGGAGCCAGAATAACAACAACAACAACAACAAAACAAAAATACTCGTATCTGGGTGTGTTTTGGAGGCTCCAGCTGGCCCTTTGACACCGGAAAGAGACCCCTCCCATAATTCCACAGCAGTCTCGCTTAGCCCTCTCTTTCTCACATCACGGAATCGTTCTGAGGTGAGATCTGCATTTCCTGTGGAAGTAGGATATTAGTCAGAACATGCACCGAGAAATCCTCTGTGCGGTCCTCTCTCCTTCAGAATGGAAACCATACTCAAGGATTTCAATGAAATAATCTGATGGATGTTGTAATTACCGAGGCATGATCTCTGTCGCATAGCAAAGAGAATTCATTAAAGATAGGAACAGCTGTTTCTCAGCGTTTCGAAATTCAGAACTGCCTTCTGTGTTCTGGGGGGGATTGGAATCACAGAAGAATCGGCCCACTACACCCCGTTCCGCATTATGGAGACATTTGGATACTTGTAAAAGAACATATAGTTTAGGCAAAGTGATCCGGTTCTAAGAAGTGTCTCATTGTTCTATCATATAGAAAACAAAAGTCTCCATTCAAAGGCGGCCTCTGACAGGTGCCTTTCGGTGCTTCCCGGTTCTTCAGTACTGACTACACCCAGTTTATATAAGCAACCAAACACCAGCCCCTCACCAGGCTATTTTAGGCAGGTGCTCTACCACTGAGCCACGCCCCCAGCACCTCACTGGGGGATTCTAGGTGGAGGGGGGGGGCTCTACCACTGAGCCACACCCAGCCCCTCCCTGGGGGATTCTAGGCAGGGGCTCTACCACTGAGCCACGCCCCCAGCCCCTCACTGGGGGATTCTAGGCAGGAGCTCTACCACTGAGCCACACCCCCCAGCCCCTCACTGGGGGATTCTAGGCAGGGGCTCTACCACTGAGCTTCACCCCCAGGCTTCTTTACTTTTGATTTGGATACATGTTCTCCTAAATTGCTGAGTAGCTGGGAAGGTGTTGTTTCCAGGCAGACCTTACCTTGCAATCCTGCCCCGCCCCCCCCACACTTGCTGAGCACCACCAAGCCTGCTCTGTTGATAACAGTTACTCTTAGCCCCACCACCACAGAGAATTTGAATATTTAATATCCTTTCAGTTTTAATTGGCACCCAGAGTTTTTCCTAAGTCTAAATAATTGCAAAGGATGATAATACTGATCTATAGTAAGTATTGTCGCTTAGAAAAAAAAAATGAAGCCGTCATATCACTCTTCCAAATGCAGTCAATAAAACCTACACACGAGAGCGATTCCGTATCCATCATCCTTTACTTAGAAGGTACAGACTGACTCTTCTTTTTAATAGTCCAAAAATTTTTTAATTTTCTTTTCTCCCCTCAAACTCATATTTCCATCCCATTTCCCCTACAGAATGGCCTCCTAATGTAATATATTTTTATGCTTGGTAATATTTTATTAATCACCCCCTCATAATTCTCTCAACAAAAAAAGTATATAAGTTAAAATTACATTTTTTTTAATTACCTGTGACTATAAAGCTCTAGAATTAAACTTTTTTCCTGGCTTGAGCTAACAGCACATTTATGGGTATCCAATTTATCAAAGCCGACTCATTATACATTTTTGTAAATAATTATTGAGCATAGAAGTAAAATTTTTCTTACAGTTGCATCTCCGCGAGCGAGAGGAATGGGGTTGTCTTTTCCTTCCTAGATGCTTTCTGTGAGCACTGCTGCGGATCACGGCCGCCGCACTGAGAATTCAGGATCATACCTCCTCCTATTTCTGTGTTGTATCTGCATGCGTATGCTCCTGTTTGGGGGTGCATGTGTGGACCGAGGCCAGAGGTTGGCACTGGGTGTCTTCCTCAGTCCCTCCCATCTTATTGTTTGAGACGGGGTCTTCTCACTGAACCTGGAGTTCACAAATCCACCGAGATTGGCTGCCCAGTGAGCTCCAGGGACTCACTCATATGTCTCTGCTGCCCAGTGCGGTGATGTCAGGCACACCACTGCTGCACGGTGCTGCGGGTCCTCAACCCCGGCATACCAACCCCGAGCCCTCATGCTCACCCAGAAAGCTCTTTTCTGACCAAGCCATCTCCCCAGCCCCTCTCGATTTTTGGATAAAAGATAAAACAGCAGTGGTTCATAGTTGGCCCCAGGGGCGCAAACCTGAAATCCCATCATGCAGGAGGCCGAGGCACAGAGTGCACACTAGTCCTCCATTCCCTTCTCTCCTCTGTATACAGTACAGGATCCCCAGTCTAGGGAATGGTGCCGCCCACAGTGGGCAGGTCTTCCCAGATCAATTAACAAAGTGTGCCCAGAGTCCAACCTAACCTAGATCTTCCCTCGCAGGTGTGCCTGAGAGCTTGTCTCCTTGGCTGTCTTATTCCAGTCTGAGGACGGGAACCCAAGGCTCGAAACATGCCACGCAAGGCTCTACCAACTGAACTATACCCTCAACCCTACCGTTTTGGTTTTTAATGAAACAAAGTCTTTGTACTCCTTGATGAACGCTGCCCGACTTAGCTCAGGGGAAGACTTTGAAGGCAGACATTTCTTTTCTTTTCCTGGCCAGAACTTATGTGGAGCTTTGCGGTCGGGTAGGGGAGGTCACATTATTATTTTGTCTGAGCCAAGAATTATTTGGATGACAAATAGATCCCTGCTAGAGCAGACATGTAATCTTAGAGCAAGAACAGACGGGTGAGGTTAGGGAAAGCTAGGATATGCCGGGCCCCAAACGAATAGCTCTGTTCCTTCTTTCTTACAAATGCCAGCCATTGGCTCTGTTTCCTTGGCTCTGCCTTAATAAGCACAACCTACATCCCAAAGAAGGCGTCATTCTTTTCTAAATGAGCAACTCAGAAACCCAGCTTCCAAATACATGTAGCAGGAGACCCATGTTTCTAGGGCAAGCATCAGAATATCATTGAGAGAAAGAAAGACAGAGACAGACAGATAGACAGAGACAGAGACAGAGACACAGAACCTGATTCCCATTGCTGAGTGATTGATTGGGTCAACCTCAACAAATTCACCAACCAGGTGCAAGGGGGTAGGGTCCGTCCCTGAAATATCTACCACCTCTGTGGTGTGAATGGCCCTGGTCCTGGTCCCTGAGAAGGATCCTGGAATGCAAAGATGCAGACTCTGTTAGTAATAGGGCAAGTCAGTCCCAGTCGAATGTTCAACCCTCCCCACTGGACAGTGTACCATTCTCAAGGGTACTGTGTGTGTGTGTGTGTGTGTGTGTGTGTGTGTACATTTGAATGCACTCACCTGCACAGGGTGGCAACAGCTGATACCCGGTGTCTTCCTCCATCATCCTCCATCTTACGGTCTGACATGGGGTCTCTCATTGACCCTTATTGGCTCTATTGACTAGGTTGCGTGGCAAGCTCCTGGGAACCCATCTCCACCCCCACCCCATCCCCATCGTATGGGTTGTAGGGACACACCACCACACCCAGCTTTTGCACGGGGGCTGGGATTTGAACTCAGCTCCTCATGCTTACACAAGTGTTTACTTCCTGAGACATCTCCCCAGCCTCTGCCACGGGCTCCATGTGATGTCTTTCCTCCAAGCCAGTCCTCCACTTTCCCACACTCACCTGTCCATTCAGACTCAAGCCATTACGTAGTCAGTCCCATAAGATAAACCCTACTTCAAGTATCAGCAGAAAGCCCCAGTCTTCCAACTAACAGGTTTCTGTGAGTCGATTTGCAGCCTCAGTAACTCAATAGAAGTAATTAGGGAATCAAGAAAACACAGACACAGACACACACACACACACACACACACACACACACACGGGCAGGGTGGAGGCAAATAGCCCATTCCCAAAACTCATGATGCTGAATGACATCCCAGCAGGACCTGATGACTCACTTGCTCAGGGTTGACAACCCCAGGGTGTCCAGCGAGCCTGCGGGTGAAGCGGGTGGATGGGACCCAGGCAGTTCTTTAGAAGCTGCCCCTGAACTCACTGCTCCAAGCCACCCCCACCCCAACTATCTGGGCTCCTGGGGAGCCAGAGCTCGGTGATACCATGACTCATTAGCTTTTATTTTTAATTTCATGCCACTGAAGATGTACAGTAATGAGACTGCAAATGTCTCTTTATAAAAGGAGGATGGATGGGGGTAGGAAGAAGAAAAAGTCAGGATGGACAGAGAAGACGAGATCAAAGAGAGCCAGGCACGTAGTCCAATTGATAGAGCACTTACCTAACGTGTGTGAAGGCCTGGCTTGATCCTTGGTACCATCATGCCAGATGTGGTGGTGCACATCTGGAATTCCAGTTCTCAGGAAGAGGAGGGACACCCCAAGACATAGGCAAGGATTGCACGACCTAGGAGGACTTTTGTAAGGAAGATACAACGTTCATGAGGCTGAGGAGATGAATCATTGGGTAAAAGCACTCGCTGTGCAAGGACTGAGTTCAAATTCCCAGAACTCATATACAAGCCACACATGGGTTAGCATGCTAGCATATATCCATAATCCCAGGAGCTTCATTGGGAAGCTGGAGCCAGAGACTGGAGAATCCCTCATAGCCTGTGGGCTGGCCAGCCTGGTTGGCACGCTCAACAGTAAAACAAAGAGATCTTGCCTCAAACAAAGTGAAAGATAAGGGCCATGCCTGGAGTTACTCTTTAATCCAGACAGGTTGCCTGTAACATAGGTAACTACACACAGGGAAGTATAACCTGGGTTAGACTGGACTAGGGGTCACTGAATGCCCTTGTTTTTACATGATTACCACTTTGGGGCTTTGTTTTGTGATACAGTCTCAGGTAGCTCGGGCTGGCCTAGAACTCACTACATAGCTAAAAGTGACCTTGAACTCCCGGTCTCCCTCTCAAGTGCTGGGATTACAGGCATTTGCCCCTGTGTCTGGAAAATCAGCTCCGTCGCAGGCTAACATAACTGTCCATCCCAAATCACAGCTGAAGAACCGAAGGGCAGAGAAACCGGATCCTCAGCACAGGAATCTCAGAGGAACATGATTCAGCTCTGGCGATCTGTAGTCGGAAAGTCCCAATTTCCTACCCATCAAAAGGTCCACCTGACCCTAGTCAGAACAGGTATCATCAGCAAAGAAACAATAGGGACTGAGGTGACGGCTTGGTCAGTGAAGTGTTTACTGTGCAAGCAAGAGAACCAGAGTTTGAGCCCCCGGACCCATGTACTCTGCAAAGAGATCAGGCCAGGATGTTAGTGACATTTCTGGGGTTGAATGGGTGCCGTGTTCTGTGTCACTGGACCAGCCAGAGAGGTTTTCTCAGGGTCCTTGAGTGTTGGCCACGATTCAGTCCTCCCTGCTCCCTTTCCTACCCAGCAGGACCCTTCCCAACGATCCCCCTCCATCTGGCGAATGCCTCCCTCTCTCCCCAAGCCTCCACTCTCTATTCTCCTCTGCCATTTCACTAAGGGAGATTGAGTCTCTCTTGAAAGGGCCTGACAAAACAGCTCACAAAAGTGTTTTTTATTTTAATAATAATCGGCAGCAGATGCTTCCCCAGCGAGACTCCGTGCTCGAGCTGTGATAAACACAGAAACTGGAAAGTCACTTTATTAAACCATAAATGTTCGTCACAAATCACAGCTAAATGAGCCCATGGCAGAAGCTGTGCAGATGCGGACCTGGGGTGCTCTAACTCCCGGGCGGAGGGAAAAGGTAATGACACACTTTGAATTCCTTCACATTTAGGCTTTAACAGTCTCTGACGACGTCATTCCATCCTGTGCGGTTGGAGGTGCTTAGCATAAATGTGGCCATGAATGTTTGGAACACCTTGAGGATGCTTAGATTGGTGGAAAGGAAATGCTGCCTTTTTTATTTAACCAGTCCTAGAGGGATACTGTGTCCACTTAGCAGATTAATATTATTAGATTCTCTCCTAGGGTCTATGAACTGTGTAGCCTTAGGTTCTTGGTCCAATAATGACGACAGGCCTGAGCTTTCTCTTGCAGAGTAGGCCTTAGATCCAGTCAGGAAATCGTTGGTTACCCACCATGACATCTGTGCCACGGTTGCATCACTGGGCGTGGTTTAGCTAGGCGGGTTTGCTGGTCATTACTGAAGCACATAAGGGTTCATATCTGGGTGAGGCTGATTCTTACTTATCTACTCGGGTAGCAGGACTAGGACCTTCCGGCACTGCGAGAAAGTTAGCCAGTAGGGATGAAACTTGCAGGCCAGTGCCAGCTTGATGTCTCCATGTCCCACGACTCCAGTGTGTGGTATCTTCAGCCACATGATCTTACCGCATCAAATTCTGCAGCGTAGCCAAGAACACTGGCAACAGCCTGTAACGTTTGTGGGTCTTTGTGACCTCACTGGCCAAAAATGCTAGAAGAGTTAAGCCATTTCTGGGCCTTGGGATTTTTGTCCTTCTCTTTGTTAGTCTCTGGGGTCTAGTAGTGATATTGCTCTGTTACACAAGAACTCCATTTTAACGCTTTCCAAGCATACATATAGATATATTTTGAGAAGCTTCCACAATAGTCCATTTCCATCTGATTTTTAAAACCATTTTCTATCCCAATGATGCCCTTTTAACCCTTTATACCAGGGTACTCTATCTCCCCTGCCTTGAACAGCACCCCCCGCCAGCCCTCAGCAGCTTTGTGACCGCCACAACTACTCCAAGTAAACTGTGTGTGAGTCAAAGCTAACACCCACAAATGAGAGAATAATGCCACATGTGTCTTTCTGGGCCCGGGTCACATCTCTCAGGATGATTGTTTCCAGGTCCACCCATTTACCTGTGAAATTTATAACCCTATTTTTCTTTTCTTTTCTTTTTTTTAAAGATTTATTTATTTATTATATATAAGTACACTGTAGACACCAGAAGAGGGCGTCAGATCTCATTACAGATGGTTGTGAGCCACCATGTGGTTGCTGGGATTTGAACTCAGGACCTTTGGAAGAGCAGTCAGTATTCTTAACCGCTGAGCCATCTCTCCAGCCCTTTTTTTTTCTTTTCCTATTTTTCTTAATAGCTGAGTAATATCTCATTGTATGAAAATACAACATTCTTATTCTCATTCCATAGCAAAAGCTATGGTGTAGAACTTGTTCCCTCTCTTTCCCTTTTTAACAACAACTACAACAACAACAACAGTATCCTTGGGTGTTTGAGAACAGGTTTTGTGGTAACATGACACAATGTTCTTCAGAGTGTTTTCTTTCCGGTTCAGGGGGAGTTGAAGGAAGATATTTTGTATCCATAGTGATCAGTTTCCAGGCTGTGCCAGGGAATTCTGCCCCCAACACCCCAAGATCCATCCAAGGTAACAGCTCCATGATGTCCTATGTAGCCGCTCCATGATGTCCTATGTAGCCAACAGGACAAGAACTATGTAGCCAACAGGACAGGGCAGAATTGACAGCAGAGGCCAGTCAAGGAGGGCATTATGACACCCTATTGGACCATTCATCTGAAGCCAGCCGCAATGCTGTGAGGGAATTCCAATTGCTACAAAGAGGTCTCCACAGTGAGGCGTGGCACCCTCTACTCCTAGCCAGCACCTGCAGCTAAGGCATGCTAAGACGCCATCTTGGAGCAAATTTCCCAGCTCTGGTCAAGCCTTTGGATGACACCAGCCTCAACTGCCAGCTTTGTGGGGTGGCTCCCACCTGCCTGTAAGGCCAACTCCAGTGCCCTCTTGTGGTTTCTGTGGGTACTTCACACGTGTGTGTCTAAGCACACAGAGAAGCACACATAGACATCGATAAAACGAATATATCATCTAATGTTGTTACCTAAAACCTAACAGTATGGTCGCTTTGGTTTCAAATTCCATAGTTTGTTTCCACAATTTGAGAAGTGAAAGGAGTCAAAACAAATTTTAAAAAAAATGTGAACACTGTTTCTGAAAATCCCCGTTGAATATTTTGGACCCAGGTTGAAACAAAAACCACAGCTACGAGTCGGGGAGAGTCTGCTGTAATCTGTCATCCCATTACGTGTGAATGCGTTGATTCTGGGACCTACCACTCCCAGGGAGACCCCAGCACAGAGGCAGCCCCGGGGCGGCACTCGGGCTGATCCTGAGCTGGTGGTGTGGTTCTCTCGTGCATGGAGGCTAACTCCGCCAGAAACAAGGTGGGCGGGCGGTGAGAAGAGGGAGAAGCTGGAGGAGGCCTTCCCGTGCGGGACTCACGTTCAGGCAGCGCTTGCTCGGGCTGGCATTTATCTCCCTTCTCCTTATGCCCCTACAAGTGCATCCCCTGACCATATTTTCTCATCAGCACCAGGATGCCTCCGTACTCTTGCACACTAAGACTGCTGATCATGGGGGGAAGGGGGAAATCACAACGAGGCCCAGATTAAAAGACCAAAGAAAGGGAAAAGGAGAAAGAAAAAAAAACATTTTGGTTTGTCTCCTCACCTTCTGCCTTTTTTTATTAAAATACTTGTCCGTCATGATTATGAATCCTGAACTCTAATGAGCTGCCAGTATTACTGTTGTTTATTATTTCAATGTGAGGGGGTTTTTATTATTATTATTATTTGTTTGGGCTGAGGCTCAGGAGTGCATTTTACTGCCTTCCTCATGACTGGCTTTAAAATATTTGATTTGAGCTGTCAGAATGCAAATAACCCGAGACGTGCTCATACGTGGAGGCTCCAGGGAAGGCTTTACAGTTGGAGGGAGGGGACGTGAGCAGACACACTGTGCGGCTGACATATGAAAGTGCTCTCTGTATTTACAAAAAGAAATGTAAATATTTTGAAGCCATAAAAATATGAGTAAAGGAGGAGGGGAGCCAGGTAAAAGTCTAACAGTGTGCCTTTCTTCTCTGTGTATGTGTGCGGGTGCACGTCATGTGTGTGTGGGGACCATTGAAGAGGGCGCTGGACCCCTGGAACCGGGATAAGAGGCTGACCAGTGTGCGTGCTGAGAACACAAGCCGGCTCCTTGGCAAGAGTTGCAAGCACTCTTAACCACTGAAGCATTTTGCTAGCCTCACACCGTCTTGTAGACCCTCAGAGAGCCTGTCTTGAGGAGTGGGCTAGCCTGCGCTTCCTTTCCTTGGCCACTGGAGAATACTTTGAAAGGACAGAGTTACCTCTGAATCCCTCACCAGTCGGCGGGGTATACCTAGAAGTGCTGCTTTGGTTTAGGCACACGGAGGGCCCTGCAGCCGGGAGACAGAAACAGGTATGATTTTCAAAGTTACCAAGTTGCAAAGTGGCCCTGCTGGACTTTTGTCATGACAAAGGACAGCGAAAGCTATTCAGGACAACCCAGCCCCAGTCAGCTCTAGTCAGCCATTACTCTGTTAATGGGGTAAGAGGCTCCAGGGAGCTGTCGGGCTCGTGCTTAGGAATGTATGTGTTTGCCAGTTCCGAGAAGCTAGTGTGTCATTGCTGACTCTAGCTGCCCAGTTAGGGACTTTACAGCTCCTCTAGATGAGCCAGAATTGACACCACTTTAGATAGAATCATCCCCCACTGGTGGTCAGTTTTCCACCACTGGAACAAAATCCCAGAGAGAATTAACTTGAAAGATGAAGGTTTTATTTTGGCTCACGGTTTGAAGGGTTTAAGTTCCTGGTCACTGGGCTCCGTTGCTTCTGTTACTGTCATGGAGACAGTAACATTGCATTGGAGACCGTTGCATTGTGGTGGTACAAAATGGCTCACATCATGGCTGACAGGAAGCAGGGAGAAAGGAGCTGGAAAGGAGGGATCAGGGGAAGATCTAGGCCCTCAAGGGTCCACCCTTTTCAACCAGGTCTCACCTCCTATATTTCCATCACCACCTAACAGTCCTTTCAGCTGTGACCCATCAAGGGATGACCCTATCAATGAGGTCAGATGACACCAGAGCCATCGAGAACCAACCACTTCTCCAATGCCCCACCCCTGGGCATTGATGAGCTTGGGACCAAGACCTTAACACGTGACTCTTTAGGGAATACACCCATTAAACCAAAGTCCAAAGTCAAAGCAAGATATTTTGAAAGACCCAAAGAGACACCATCAGCATAACTTTTATAACTAACTATACATTGTTAAAATTGTTCTACTTCATTACTAGTCAGTTGTGTGTGTCTTTTTGTGTGTATGTGTACACTCATATGTGTGTGTGTGTGTGTGTGTGTGTATACACACACATGTGTGCATGTTTGTGGCTGTGCACATGTCTGTGTGTGCATGTGGAGGTCAGAAGTCAATGTCAGGCTCCTCCTTAGTCATTCTTCACCTAATTTTTCTTTTTGAGATGGTCCATTAGTTACTTTTCTATTGTTGTGATCAAACATGGTAACCAAGGCAACTTTTTAGAAGGAAGGGTAAATTTGGGGCCTTATGGTTCAAGAAGGACACATGCTCATCACCACCGAGGTGGGAGGAATGACAGCAGGCAGGCATGGCGCTGGCATGGAGCAGCTGCTGAGAGCTCACATTCCAACCCACACTGGAAAAGGCATTGGGCTTTGGAAACCTCAAAGCCTGCCCCCAGTGACACACCTCCTTCCAACAAGGCCACGCCTCCGAATCCTTACCAAACAGTTCCACCAACTGGAGATCCAGTATTCAAACATGTGTGCCTATGAGGACCAGTCTTATTTGAACCAATACAGATTAGGAATGTCAACTGATCCTGGAGCTCGCTGATTTAGGTGACCAATAAGCCCCAAGGATCCTCCTACCCAAACTTGGGTTATAGACACTTGATGACACACTCAACATTTTATTATTATGTGGGTGCTAGGGATGGAAACTGAGGTCCTTGTGCTACCTGGAAAAGACTTTACTAAGCCATCTCCCCAGCCTCTGTTAGTCAATATCTTAATCTCTTGCTGTGTCGCATTTACTTACTGTCACTTAAACTGTTTCTTTTCCTTTTTACTTAGCATTTTTTGTTTTAATCAACTTTGTTGATCTATTTCATAAACATGAAGGTTTACTAATTTTAAGTGTATTATTTCCCTGTCACCTCTAAGGATAAACATACCCTGGGATTCAGAAAATATGAATGAATAGGACTAGAGAGGTGGCTCATCAATTAAGAGCATTTTCTGCTCTTGCAAAGAACCTGAGCTTGGTTCCCCAGCGCCAATGCTGAGCGGCTCCTACAAGCCTGTAATTCCACATCCGATGCTATCTTCTGGCCATGACAGGAACCTGCACTCATGCGCACATAAACACATACATAATTTTAAAACAATAAAGAAGTACTTTTTTTAAAAAAGGAAAATATTAGCCAGCCAGTGGTGGTGCACGCCTGTAATTCCAGCACTCTGGGAGGCAGAGGCAGGCGAATTTCTGAGTTCGAGGCCAGCCTGGTCTACAGAGTGAGTTCCAGGACAGCCAGGGCTACACAGAGAAACCCTGTCTAGAAAAAACCAAATCCAAAAAAAAAAACAAAAAAAAAGGAAAATATTAATTCAAACATACAGAAAGGAAGAAATCAATAAATAAATGAATGCAAGTTTTTTTTAAAGATTTATTTTTATACAAATATACCATTGCTGTCTTCAGACACACCAGAAGAGGGCATCAGATCCCATTAAGGATGGTTGTGAGCCACCATGTGGTTGCTGGGAATTGAATTCAGGACCTGTGGAAGAGCAGTTGGTGCTCTTAACTGCTGAGCCATCTCTCCAGTCCCAAGTTTCATTTTAAAAACAGAAAACTTAGGATGATCAACTCAACTGCACCCAAAGATGCAAATGAGTATGTCTGAGAAATAGATTTGTGTCTCAGCCACTCAGAGCCGAGACGATCAATCATCAGTGCTATAAGAGACCCTTCCTTTCATCAAAGATCTTTCCAGAGAGCAAATAGTTGGCATAAACAGACGTATTTTCTAAGGTCTACCATATATTTTTTCAAAATTTTTATTAGTGTAAGAGAGGATTTGAGCATTAACAGAGAACACTACCTGCTAAGTGACTTGGCGCCCTAATGATTTCTCTCTAGCTCACAGGTCCAGCAGGTGCAGGGAGCCCAGGGGAGGCACTGACACACGTTCATCCACATGGCCAGCCAGTGGGCCAAAGTGTTTGAAGATTTCTAAATCACCAAGACAGGGGAGGAGCGGAAGAAAGGTGGTGGCTTCTAAGCTCTACCACTGAGCCAAGCCACGCCTCAGCCCTTCACCAGGGGATTCTAGGCAGAGGCTCTGCCACTGAGCCACACCCCAGCTCCTCACTGGGGGATTCTAGGCAGGGGCTCTACCACTGAGCCACACCCCAGCCCCTCACTCAGGGATTCTAGGCACATGCTCTATCAGTGAGCCACGCCCCCAGCACTGTTTTCTTATTTATTGTTTGTTTGTTTAATATATATGTGCACCCTGTCTACATGTACACCTGCCCGCCAGAAGAGGGCATCAGATTCCAGCATAGATGGAATCCCCAGGGTTACTGAATGAGTCCCCAGGTTACTGGAACTTGAACTCAGGACCTCTGGAAGAGCAGGTTTAACTCATAACTGCAGAACCGTCTCTCTGTCCCCTTGTTTTCTTACTGCTCATTGTGAGACCTGGTCTCACTAAGTTGCCTGCTAGCCTTGAATCCCTTTCTGCTCCCAAACAGGACTAAAACTTACGATCCTGCATCAGCCTTTGAGTCTCTGTGATGACAGGCATGGACCACCGGTCCTAGCCTCTGCTGGAATATTTACAGAAGGAATGCTTCAAATCCCCCCCACCCCGTCTCCTCAGTTCCTCCACCTAAACGTGATACCTACCACTACTTTACGCCACTATCTTAGAGTCTGAGCACAAGTCGTGTGTAAAGGCGAGGGTGTAGTTTTCATGTGTTGGGAAAGAGGGTATAACAAGGAATTGGTGATTACTTGTTAAGCTCTAGCCCCTTTCCTAACAACAACAACAACAACAACAACAACAACAACACCCAAAAAAACAAAAAGCCAGAATATATGAGTAACCCACGCACCTCATTCTAAATGTCTGCTGCAGATCCACTCTGGATCTTTCTGCTCCTCCATCCTTCCTTCAGCAGGGCGCTACTTATTATTTTCTTCCTATTTTTTCCATAATGGCCTCTCTGTGGCGGCATGAGTTATGCTGTGATTTTACATGCACGCCAGTGTGAATCGTAAAGCTGTTATTTCTTTATTTAAGTAGTTGTAAGTTTGCACGCCCACCTTTCGATGGGGATCAGAGGGTTCAATTCGCCAGGCGAGAACATCTTTGTTCCGGTATTATGGTGCTGGTTATGACATCCCTGGGTCTGATTTAACAGACTTCATAATGTATTCAGTAGTTGATGGCTGGAGCCTAATTGGACACGAATTGATAATGCCATGCAGTGTTGTAATTAAATTGCGGTAAAATTATCCCATCAAATACTGTATACGCGCGCACACACCCGCTCACGAAGCCATCAGCGGCCTTTGTTTTGCGTATGGTCAATTACATTTTCAAAGTGGAATTCTCAGAAGACTCCAACAGATGAATCAAGATGGGGAAAAAAAATCAACAACAACAACAACAACAAAAACCCAACTCAGGCCTTTAGCCTCCTCTGCATTGACACGGAGCCACTCAGGAAATGGTTGTTTCCCAACAATAAGAAAAATTAATTTTCCAAGGAGGTAGTTTGGGGGTGTGATTCATCTTCCACATTTATTTCAGTGATCATAGGGTTGGAGGAGCCCCGGGGTGGCTTTGGTGAAATGAGAAGTCGTTCATACATCACCATGAGGCATCCTGGGGCCACACAAGAAAGAGCAAACAGGATGTCCTTCTCCTAAAGCCAACACTACAATGACGTCACGCCAAGCCAGGCGTGCTTGGGAATGGAGTGCGAGGTGGGGCTCATTAGCTCTGATCACTTTATGCGATATGGTGAATTATTGAACATCGAGGGCATCTTTGGGTCTAAGATTTCATCTGGGGTCTGAGACACTCCTTCCGGTACTATGCTGAGGAAATTAGATCTAGTAACACAGACCTGTCATCCATCTACTAAGGAGACTGAGACAGGAGGATCCCAAATTTAAGACTAGCCTAGGCTAATGAGTGAATTCAAAATCAGTATGGACAAATTAAGGCGTCTCTGTTTCAAAGTTAAAAGTAAAAGGAGGGCCGAGATTTTAGCTCAGCAGTAGAGTGCTTGTCTGGCACCCCCCAGTGAGAGACTAGGGGCGTGGCTCAGTGGTAGAACCCCTGCCTAGAATCCCCCAGTGAGAGATTGGGGGTGTGGCTCAGTGGTAGATCCCCTGCCTAGAATGCCCCAGTGAGGGGTTGGGGGTGTGGCTCAGTGGTAGAACCCCTGCCTAGAATCCCCCAGTGAGAGATTGGGGGTGTGGCTCAGTGGTAGATCCCCTACCTAGAATCTCCCAGTGAGGGGCTGGGGGTGTGGCTCAGTGGTAGAACCCCTGCCTAGAATCCCCCAGTAAGGGGCTGGGGCGTGGCTCAGTAGTAGAGCCCCTGCCTAGACTCCCCTAGTGAGGGGCTGGGGGTGTGGCTCAGTGGTAGAGTCCCTGCCTAGAATCCCCCAGTGAGGAGCTGGGGGTGTGGCTCAGTGGTAGAGCCCCTGCCTAGAATCCCCCAGTGAGGGGCTGGGGGTGTGGCTCAGTGGTAGAGCCCCTGCCTAGAATCCTCCAGTGAGGGGCTGGGGATGTGGCTCAGTGGTAGAGCCTGCCTAGTATGTGCAAGGCTGTAAGATCAGTCCCAGGTGCTTCAGTAGACAAATAAGCCAATAAATAAATTCTAGAATTAAGGACAACACGGGAAATGGAGAAACTCCCCCTCACCCACAGGGGTTTGCGTTGCTTTTTTTTTTTTATCAGCTTTTTGCTGTGCTTGAGTGGAAGCTGTCCAACTCTGAAAAAGCAGAGGAGAGCAATGCCCTAATAATGAGCTGTCTGGAGTGTTCCCTCTCATTTGAGTTATGAGCACTGATTAGCTCCAGGGGGACTCTTCCACCTGAGCTGGCCCCATGCTCTCCCTAACGCCCCCTGGTGGTAATGAGACATAGAGTCAGTTAGCTGAACTCCAGCTAAGACAGCTGCAGGTGGCACAGGCCAGCATTCCCGAGACTGAAGCCAGAGGCCAGTCTGGGCTTCACAGCTTCTCTCTCGGACAAAATAAAAGTGAAATTAGGCCAACAAGATGGCTTAGCAGCTAAAGGCACTTGCAGCCAAACCTAACAGCCTGAGTTTGATTCCCAAGACCCACGTGGTGAGGTGGAAAAGGAGAGTTGGCTTCTACAAGTTGTCCTCTGATCTCCACCCCACACCGTGGCACCTGTGGGCCCACACACACACACACACTCACACGCCCAGAAAACAAATGAATAAAAATATAATAAAACTATTTTTAAAGGGATGAGAGAAATAACATCAATGAAAGTAATTGAGATGTACACGTCTACCTAGATACAGTTATATAGATTAGATATGTAGCTCAGCGTCAGATTCTCGCCTATAATGACAAGATCCTGGGCTCTAATCCCAGCACTAAAAATAAAAAATAGAGGGTGGAAAGATGGCTCAGGGGTCAGAGTACTTCCCACTCTTGTAACGAACCCACATTCCATTCCCAGCACCCTTTGTCAGGGGGCTTCCAACCAATTGTAACTCGGATCTGGGGCCTCTCTTCCGACCTCTGATGGAATATACAGACTTGTGGCATATACACTCAGAGATGGAGACACGCAGAAAGACAGACACACAGAGGCAGAGACGCAGAAGAGGAAGAGACAGAGACACCCAGAGAGATTCTTACAGAGGGAAATAAAAATGAAATAAACCCTTTAAAACAATAAACGTACTGAGACACCCCCCCTCCGGGAGTGAGGTCAGGGGCTCCCCAGCCCTCCCGTAGCTTCTGTTAGTCAGTCGAATGACTCAAGCTCCAGAGGCCACGCAATACCAGTGTGTGTCAGCGTGGCTCACAGTCACCCATCACTTCTGTGGTTAACACAGGCAGAAATAATATAACCATATCACGGGGCCAGGGCTCCCGTGAGGGGGACATAAGTGCTCTGGCCAGGCAGCCCCTGGTCACTGGAACCAGCAAGGCCAAGATTCTTACCCTAAGAGCATCCGTGCCTAGCCGGGAAGGGGCTCTTAGTTATTTAATCTTCTTTCCTTTGGCTTTTGTTGTAGTTTGGTTTGAGGTTTGTTTTTGTTTTTAGTTATGTGCGTGTGTACCAGTGTGTGTGTGTGTGTGTGTGTGTGTGTGTGTGTGTGTGTATGCGCGCGCATGTGAGTGCAGGGTCTCATGGAGGCCAGAAGGGGGAGCTGGAGCTCTTGGAGCTGCAGTTACAGAGGTCATGAGTATCTAACGTGGGTGCTGGAAGCTGAACCAGATCCTCTGCAAGAGGAGAAAGTGCTCTTAACCGCCAAGTCGTTGCTCCAGCCCCCTGGCTTTCCTTGTTTTGAGACTGTGTCTTGTATAACCCAGGTGGTCAAGAATGATGCTCCTGCCTCCTCCATCTCCCAAAGGCTAGGATTACAGGCATACACTGTCATGCCTGGCTTTCTTTTGTTTCGTTTTTTGCAGCTTTTACTTTACACACACACACACACACACACACACACATCTAAAGTGGGTGAGGGGATCCTCCCTGTGTTTTCCCGTCTCTCCCCATCCACTCAGCAGGCATCCACTTGTTTGGTAGAAGTGGGTGAGGAGACAGAATCAATCCCAGGATCCTCCCTGTGTTTGCCTGTCTTCCCCCCCACCATCAACTCAGCAGGCATCCATTTGTTTGAATAGTACAAGATTAGGGCTAGGTAGGACTAAAACAGCAGCGATCCATCATTTCCCCGCCCTGAGGAACTGAAGTCAAGAGAGAGGTGTCAGCCAGGCTGTTTCCTTCAGGGGACTTGAAGGATGAAGGACGGACAGATCCTACACCAAACCTTGGTCCCAAATGTGTCCTGTGGCTGAGTAACTCCAAGATTCCTAGCTTTCTCCCTGTGGACATCAGCCTTTTTAAATGTGTGTGTGTGTGTGTGTGTGTGTGTGTGTGAGAGAGAGAGAGAGAGAGAGAGAGAGAATGAGAGAGAGAGAGAGAGACAGAGACAGAGAGAGAGACAGAGAGAGAGACAGAGAGAGACAGAGACAGAGAGAGACAGAGACAGAGAGAGACAGAGACAGAGAGACAGAGAGCGAGATTCCCATACACGTGTGGGTGCCTTCCTGGAATCGGAATTCCAGGTGGCCTGCCTGAAATGGGTGCTGGGAACTGAACCTGGTCTTCCACAAGAGCAGCAATAAATCTTTTGGGGGGGTGGATTTGGTTTTTTCAAGACAGGGTTTCTCTGTGTATCCCTGGCTGTCCTGGAACTCACTCTGTAGACCAGGCTGACCTCGAACTCAGAAATCTGCCTGCCTCTGCCTCCCAAGTGCTGGGATTACAGGCGTGGCTGAGCAGCAATAAATCTTAACGACTCTGCCACCCCTCCAGCCCCAGACAGCATCCCTATTACACCCAATGTCTACCTTTATTTTACTGCCTTTGTTGTTTAAATAAATAAATAAACACTTTTTCTTTGTGTGTGTAGAGGTGTGTGTCTGTGTGTGTCTGTGTCTATGTGTGTGTCTGTGTGTGTGTGTCTCTGTGTGTGTGTCTGTGTGTCTGTGTGTGTGTGTCTGTGTGTCTGTGTGTGTGTGTCTGTGTCTGTGTGTGTCTGTATGTCTACGTGTATGTGTGTGTGTCTGTGTCTGTGTCTGGGTGTGTCTGTGTGTCTGTGTCTGTGTGTCTGTGTGTGTGTCTGTGTGTGCGTGTGTGTCTATGTGTCTGTGTCTATGTGTCTGTGTGTCTGTGTGTGTGTCTATGTGTGTGTGTCTATGTGTCTGTGTGTCTGTGTGTGTGTCTGTGTGTGCGTGTGTCTGTGTGTCTGTGTGTCTGTGTGTGTCTGTGTGTCTGTGTGTCTGTGTCTGACTGTATGTGTCTGTGTGTCTGTGTGTGTCTGTGTGTGTGTCCGTATGTGTCTGTGTCTCTCTGTGTGTGTGTCTGTGTGTGTCTGTGTGCTTCTGAAGGCCAGAGGTCAACCTTGGGTGGTCCTCCTCAGAACTCTTGTCCACCTTGTTCCTTCGAGACAGGGTCTCTCCCTGGCCTGGGGCGTGTCAGGTGGGCTGCGGCTGGCTGAAAGAGCTGCAGGGAGCCTCCTGCCTCTCCCTCCCCGTGATGAGATCACAAGTGTGCACAGTCCAGGTTCTCCTGCGTGTTTACTGACCAAACTCTCTCCTCAGCCTGGTTTGGTTCATTTGTTTGTTTTTGTTTTTGGAGACACAGTCTCACTATGTAGCCCAGGCTGACCTCAGAATCCCAACCCCCTTGCCTCAGCCTTTCACATACTGGGATGACAGGCACACATGATTGTGCTCAGGTCAATGTCCCCTTTTAATGAGCACCTCGGTGAGACTGGACTGGTGCCTGCCCGAATGACCTCATTATAAATACCTAAAGGTTCTCCAGATGGGTCACACGCCAAGGTGCTGGGATATGAATTATGACGACTGATCCACACACAGTCGTGTCAAGGTGTGGGAACATCCCTAGTGGAAGCTCCAATCCTTCTACCATGGAACTGTGCTAGCTCAGGGCCACTCTGAGCCCTCAGGGCAATTCTGAGGCTGAGGTAACGGCTCAGTCTGTTAAGTGTCCGCTATGCAGACATGAAGACCTGAGTTCAAGCCCGGAATCCATTTTAAAACAAGACTCGGGTGTGTTGATATACACGCTTGTTCTGGGGAGGTAGACACAAGCAGAACCCTGGGGCTCATAAGTCACGCACATACAAAAACAGTTCTGATCTGGCTATGGAGAGGCCCTCACCCCTCTGATACTAGCACAAGGGCTTTATCTAGGCCATTGGCACAGGTGGTGCCTCTCCAGACTACATTTTAATACCTTCTCAGGAGCCCAACTCCTTGCCTCTCCGCAGCCCAACATTTCTTGTAATCTGTGGGTTCATCAGCCACCGTCTGGGAGCGAGAGGGGATGTCTTTAATCTCTGAGCTCTGGATCTAGGGGTGGTGATTGGGCGTCTGTGGGTAAGGCGAGGAAAAGAGTCCAAGTGGCAAGCTTTGAGTCTGGGCTGGGGCAAGCCTGGACACACAGCCGTCCGTGTTCCAGTGCAACCAGCCAGATCGAGTGCTTGCGGCTGGTGGGGTAGCTGTGTGTGTTATATGAACCTGTAAGCGCTCAATTGTGTGTAAGTGTGTGTGTATGGGTGTGTATGTGTGTGTGTGAAGTGTGTGCGCTTGCACGTGCGTGAGTGCACGCATACATGCATGAGTGTGTCCAACTGTGTGTGTGTGCGCGTATGTGTGTAGGGCACAGCCCCAGAGATAGAGTCCCCTCTTTCCCTTCTCACCATGCAGAATGGGCAGCCCACAGCCAACCCTCACGTGCACAGGCAGCAGCTTGGAAGGGCCAGGAACTGCACATCTGCTCCCCGCAGAAACCTAAGGAGCATTTAATTGTGGTCCCCTAACGCCCCACACCCATTTATCTCCTGACAAACCGTGGACTCGTATCTAAATTAAGTTAGAGAAACCAGACTGTTGATTTTTCCATCAAAAGCCAACAAGTATAGTGTTCCTGGTGATTAGGGAGCCGGGCTTCTGCCGCACGAAGGGTCCTTCGAGGCTGTGGGTCCGTGGACTCAGCACAGCTAGGGATTGGTTTGCATAGCAGGTTGTGTCTGGCAGAGATGGAGCTGTGTGAGGGTCACTGGTGAAGCCAATCTGTCAGAGGTTGGGTTTTTTTGTTTGTTTGTTTGTTTGTTTGTTTGTTTTAAAGAAAGAGGCAACTACCAGTCCAAGGTCAAGGACAGGTGTGCTCCCAAGGTGACCCTGACGAACAGATGGTCTGCATTTAGCAAGAGAAACTACAGTACACAGTAAACAGTCATATGCCATGCCCAAAGGGATCTTAAAAATGTCATTAGGGGCTGGGGACACGGCTCATTGGTAAAGTGCCGGCCAAGCTAGCATGAGGTTCTGAGTCTGGATCCCAGTGACAGTGACAATCAGGTGTGCTGGCAAGTATCTATAATCCCACCCCGGGAGAGAAGAGGCAAGCAGACTCCTGGAGCTTCTTGGCCAGACAGTCTAGACTGCTCAGTCAGCTCGGGCTCAAGGAGAGACCCTGTCCTGAGCCACAAGGTGGCGGGGTTGCAGAGACGGCTGGGTGGGTTAGGAGCAAACGCTGCTCTTGCAGAGGACCTGAGTTCGGTTCCCAGAACCTGCATGGGGTGGGGGTGGGGGGTGGGGGTTCATAGCTGTCTGTGATTCCAGTTCCAGGAAATCCAATACTGTCTTCTAGCCCCCACAGTCATATGCACACACATACATATAATTTAAAATAAAGATAAAATATTTTTTAACAATAAGATGGAGAATGAATGAAAGAGGAACATATCCAATGTCAACCCCTGGCCCTCCACACACAGCCATGGGCGTACACTCACAAGCACATACACAAACACACACACACACACACACACACACACACACACACCCTACAATTATCACATTAGCTGTGCTGAAGAGAAGGTTTGCATTTGACCTAGTCCTGTTCCCATCCTCTTCTTCCTTTTGCACAAACGTCCCTTCAAAGAGGACATTCTGACCAGCACATTACAAAGGAAGGAACAGAGACTCTCAGGGAACACGAGTAGCTTGTCCTAACGTCAAGATAGAAGCTGCAGTCCACACACTATTCTGCCAGCTTCCCAACGCTGGTCCTGAAGTGCTCACAGTTTCGGTTAGGACTGTGTTCTTTCTCTACTGATCTGGAGTGGAGTTGGGGGTTGATCTGCCCTGCAATCTCAGTCCCCTGGGCTGTGGGGATTGCAGAGGCTGACAAGCCCTGGACAGGTCAATGAGGACACTCTTTGATAATTCTGATTCATTCTCCACTGGGACTCTTGATAGCAACCATGCAAATCCTCCAACGAACGGAGAGTAAGGCATGTGGTTCAGTGATAGAGCACTTACCTAGAATCCCCCAGTGATGGGCCAGGGCGTGGCTCAGTGGTAGAGCCCCTACCTATAATCCCTCAGTGAGGAGCTGGGGTGTGGCTCAGTGGTAGAACCCTGCCTAGAATCCCCCAGTGAGGAGCTGGGGTGTGGCTCAGTGATAGAGTCCCTACCTAGAATCTCTCACTGAGGGGCTGGGGTGTGGTTCAGTGGTAGAGCCCCTGCCTAGAATCCCCCAGTGAGGGGCTGGGGTGTGGCTCAGTGGTAGAGCCCCTGCCTAGAATCCCCCAGTGAGGGGCTGGGGTGTGGCTCAGTGGTAGAGCCCCTACCTAGAATCCCTCACTGAGGGGCTGGGGTGTGGTTCAGTGGTAGAGCCCCTGCCTAGAATCCCCCAGTGAGGGGCTGGGGGTGTGGCTCAGTGGTAGAGCCCCTGCCTAGAATCCCCCTAGGGGGAATCCTAGAACATACAGGTTTGGAGGACACAGCTCGGCCTATAGAAGTCCTCTTTTCAGGGAGGTTTTCCATAGCTAGCTCTCATGCTACTTTTCTCCCCTTAATTCTTAAAGGAGCACGTGATGCCACCTGACACACCCTGACTTCCTCCTTCCAGCCCCTTCCCCACCCTACCTGTGAGGTGGAAAGTCACCCCAAAGGAAACAGGAATCCCATGTTCCCATGTTTTCCACACTATCATCTGCGGTACATGGGACAGCATCAGGCATACAGCAGGGACTTAGCAGTTGCTGAAGGAAGAACTTTGAGCCTGCCCTAAGCAGGCTCCACCCCGGGGGCTACCATCTTCTGGGGAGAGAGAGCAACCTCCCAGCATACAAAGTGTCCAGGCAAGGGCACGGGGCAGGCAGTAGGTAACCGGCAATCTTCGTCCTCCTGTGGAACTGCAAAGGACAAGGACAGAGCAGAGAGAGACAACCACAGCCCAAGGGACAATCAGGATCAAAAGCCAACGGGTGGAAGCCACTGGGATACAGCAACTGTAAAGCAACCGTGGCAGGGATGGCTGCTGTCAGGACCCGCCCCGCCCCATTTAGGTCTTTGGAAGGTCTCTCTCTCTCTCTGACGGTCTCTGATGGGGGATCCAGAAAGGAGCCTCTCATTCAGAGGTATATGGCCAAGTTGAGAACCTTCTTCCTTTCCCACAGAAAGCCCTGCCTGCCCCCTCCCCCAATCCCTGTGCTTGGAGGATGAGATGAGACACCCCAGCATTTCAGCAAAATCTAATGTGCTACATGCAAAACAGCCCATCAGCAAATAGGTGCCTGGCGGGTGCTGTGGCTCTTTTCCTACCCCATCCCCAAACCAAAGAGATGAGGCATGCCCCATCCACAGGGAGACGGGAGTTTCTCACACAAACCAGCCGCCTGCATCCAGGGACAACCCCCCAGCCCTCCCTGGCGCTCACGGAGGCCTTTACTCCCAGGGTGCAATGCTTCCTCAGCCTGCTTTTTAATTAATCTTCTCTGGCCCGTGCTGTGCAGTTTCAACAGAGCCTGAGACCCTTTCCATGGTGGATGTCACTGCTCCCCAGGAGCGTCCCAGTAGGAGCCCTGTGCCTGCACGCCTTAATTAGGCAAGTTAATTACTTGCCAACTTGAAGGGCTGATCAGGTCTCTGCAGGAAGCACAGCTCCCAGGGCTGTTCTGGATTCTCACAGACCCAGGATATCCCAGTTTCCCACAGGGCACACAGCTGAGGAGGGGTATCTGAACACCCCCACAATCCCACATTCATTGTCTAATCAAGAAATCCAGTCGAACATGTGAAGGCACATGGCCTGTAATCCCAGCATTCAGGAGACTGAGACAAAGGGGCGTGGGTTCAAGGTCAGTCTGGGCTGTGTGAAGAAGCCCTGACTTTAAAATAACTTTAAATAGACAAAGAAAGTCAGGCACAGTATAGCAAAAGTTTTTGAGATGAGAATGTGGCTCAGTGGTAGAGCCCCTGCCTAGAATCCTCCAGGGAGGGGCTGGGGGCGTGGCTCAGTGGTAGAGCCCCTGCCTAGAATCCCCCAGGGAGGGGCTGGAAACATGGCTCAGTTCTAGAGTGCCTGCTTAGAATCTACCAGTGAGATGCTGGAAGTATGGCTCAGTGGTAGACCCCTGCCTAGAATCCCCCAGGGAGGGGCTGGGGCGTGGCTCAGTGGTAGAGCCCCTGCCTAGAATCTCCCAGTGAGGGGCTGGGGCATGGCTCAGTGGTAGACCCTGCCTAGAATCCCCCAGGGAGGGGCTGGGGGCGTGGCTCTACAGTCCCCCAGGGAGGGGCTGGGGCGTGGCTCAGTGGTAGAGCCCCTGCCTAGAATCCCCCAGGGAGGGGCTGGAAACATGGCTCAGTTCTAGAGTGCCTGCTTAGAATCTACCAGTGAGATGCTGGAAGTATGGCTCAGTGGGTAGAGTCCCTCCCCAACATGTGCAAGGCCTTGGGTTCAGTCCTCAGTAGAGCAAAAGAAAAATTTTTAATCCGAGTGGGGACCTCAGACACAAAGTGGGAAGTTGGCATGTTCTGGAAATTTCCCTGCATCAAAGATGTCACTGCCTGCTAGAATAGCTCTCGTTCTCTCTGACCCGGCTGGGTAAGGTCTGACGGTGGAGTGTAAGGTCTGACGGAGGAGTATAAGGGTTGACGGTGGAGTGTAAGGTCTGACGGAGGAGTGTAAGGTCTGACGGTGGAGTGTAAGGTCTGACGGAGGAGTATAAGGGTTGAAGGTGGAGTGTAAGGTCTGACGGTGGAGTGTAAGGTCTGACGGCGGAGGCAGTGGTTCCGGAGATAACCCACAGAGCACAGGCACCAACTCCCCTGCCCTTGCCCAGATCCTGGACTCCTTTCCTGCTATTTTCGCCTCCACAGCAGGTTCTGTCCCAGTTCAGGACAGGCCCTGGGGCTATCCTAGACTCAGGACCAGCATGCCCTTCATCCACGGGGTTAAGAGCATCTAATTCCCTTTCACACCAGCTTACCAGTGTTCTCTTGGAGACCTGGTCCCCCCACTTCACACACGAATATGCTGACGTATAGGGAAGAGTGAAACCACACGGATGGCTCCGTGATCGAAAGGACTTGCTGCTCCTCCAGAGGAGCAGAGTTTGATAACCAGCGCTTACCCTGGGCAGCTCACACCTGCCCGTAACTCCAGCTCCAAGGATCTGATGGCTCTGCAGGCACCTGGAACACACATGTGCAACACACATCACACACAATCACACATATCTCTCTCTCTCTCTCTCTCTCTCTCTCTCTCTCTCACACACACACACACACACACACACACTTAAGAATAGAACAGATTTTTTTTTTTCTGAGACAGGGTTTCTCTGTGTATCCTTGGCTGCCTGGAACTTGATCTGTAGACAAGGCTAGCCCAGAACCTACCTCTGAGTTCTCAGTGCTAGGATTAAAAGCATGTACCACCATCACCTGACCTCTTTTTCTTTTTTTCTTTTCTTTCTTTTTCTTTTTCTCCCCCCCCCCCCCTTTTATTTTTAAAGGAAATTGTATTGGTTATTCTTCTGCCTCAGCTTTGGGGTGCTGGAGATACATTTTGCTAGGAATTATTTTCAGATCGCTTCTCGGCCTTTTGGCTAAGATCAAGTGTAGGGATTATTTTCAGAGATCTAACCGAACGTCAACGTAGAGGCATCCAGAAGGCAATTGTGCACGTGAATCTGCGGTTTAAGGGGGGAGTCTAGCCTGGAGAAAGAAATCCATGGGTTATTGATAAAGTGATCATCTGAAAGCTAGCAGACCACAGAATTAGCACAGAGGTCCAAGGTCTGAGCTGTGAAATCCAACCACAGGAGACTGTCAGGGAAGAGGGAGAAGATACTGGTGGAACATCCAGTGGGGGCCAGGAGGCTAAGCCGGGGACGTGGGGTCCACCAACACAAGGAAAAAGATCTCCCCAAACCACAGAGTGAGGAGTTGTGCCTCGCTGTGTTGTGCTGGCTGGGCGCGTAGCTAGCGTGGGCTCAGTCAGCAAGGCCTACCAGCGAGGCAAGCTGGGCCTGCGGGGGATTCCAGTGTGGAGTTCTGTTACAAAGCACAGCCACAAAGCTGACAGCGGTTGGAGTAAAATGGGGGCCGACGGAAAGGATTTTTTGGTTTTGTTTTGCTTTATTTTTGAGACTTGGTTTCACTATATAGTCCAGGCTAGTCTCCAGCTCACAATCCTCCCGCCTCAGCCTTCCGAGTGCCGGGATTACAGGCTTGCGCCACCGCGCCCCGTTACAGAGTTTTGTTTTTGTTTTTTTTTTTTTTTAAAGATGAGAGAACAGTGACGTCATTTCTCAAACAGGGCCAGAGTAAAAGGCATGGGTGTGTGGCTGCTGCGAAATCGTGCCTCTCGAGTCTCACATCCCAGGGGGCTTTCTACCAAATCCAGAAGGTCTCAGGCGGCCCACCAGCTCCCCAGGCCACCCCCAGACAGATGCCACTGCTCTCCTAACGGGTGACAGTGTGAGGTGGATGCCAGGCCTGGGACTGGCTCCTGCCCCCTCCCTCCCCCTCTCTAGTTGAATAATTTAGGTTCTATTCTAAGTTAAAACCAAATAAAGCAATTTAGAATGACTAATTCCTCGTGGAATTTATGTTCCCCAAATGCCTTGCTGGTAACAATGCTAGGAGCCATTTGTCCCTTTTATTTTAGCTGTGTGACTTCTGCGAGGAGCTCCTCGCTCCAGGCGGCCTTGTTTCTAGCCCCAGAAACACGACAGCCACGAGCGCATCTCTCAGCATTTTTGCCCCACCTCCCTTCTGTAGACAGCGTCACATGTCACCCAGGCTGGCCTTGAATGCTTATGTGCCCAGGGCTGACTTTGAACTCCTGACCCTCCTGTTCTAGTTTCCTTTCTGTTGCCATGATAAAACACTCTTGTCCAAAAGCAGCTTAAGGCAGGAACCGGTTTATTTGGCTTATTTTTCCGGGTCAGCGTCTGTTGGTGGATTTGGTTTAATGCTTGCATTATGTTAGTTGGGCTCCCAAAACTGCAGGAGAATCCGTTATGTGAGACACTGAGGGTCCCTGCCCCCAGCTGGTTTCAACTGGTAAATAAAGTTGCCAGTGGCCAGCGGCTGGGCAGGGAGACAGAGGCGGGACTTTAGGAAGCAGAAAGATCAAGCCTGAGAAGTAAGACACAGGCTTGGGGGCTGCAGAAGAGAGAGCACCAATCACATAAGAGCCAGGGAAGGGCGGGTCGTCGTCGTTCCCCCCCCCCTGCCCGCGACCGCGCCGCCCCCCCCCCCCATTTAGGGTAGCAAGGATGGCAGATTTTGGTAAGGAATAATTCAGGAGTATCGGCGAGAGGTGCTACCAACATGGAAGCTCATGACTGGCCTGGTCACTGAGCTGATTAAGGCATATTAAATATAAGGCCGTGTGTGTGTGTGTGTGTGTGTGTGTGTGTGTGTTTCATTCAGGAATCCAGAACACTGGGGTGGGTATCAAGGAATCGAGCAGCCTGTGGGCTGGCTGGACCATCCTTTATCAATCAGCAATCACGACAGTTCCCTACAGACACACCTACAGATCAGTCTAATCCGAGCAATCCCTCGATTGAGAGTCCTTTGGGAGGTGACTCCAGGTGTGTCAGCTTGACAGTTTAAACAAAGTAGGAGACCCCGAGCTGGGCTTGCGGGGATGCTCCATCACACCAGGCTTGGCTTGCTACCTCTTCATTCCCTCAGCCTCAGCCTCAGCATCAGCCTCAGCCTCAGCGTCAGCCTCAGCCTCAGCTTCAGCCTCAGCCTCAGCCTCAGCCTCAGCCTCAAGCAAGGCACACAGGAATGTAGCTCCCCACAGAACTGACCATGGGCAGGGTCACCTCAGCAGTCAACCGTTGACAAGATGGAGGAAAGTGCCAAGCCAAAGCAGGGATCTCTCTCCAGAGGCGGTGGGAGACACGCAGGTGCCCCCAGGGCTTTGGGAAGGGCCACGAAGCAGCAAGGTGGCCCGCGGCAGGCGACCGACACAGCCAAGGCTGTAAAAACCTTACTGCTGGAAGAAAACACCGGTGAGGAACACTCGCCATTCCTCTGCGAGCCTGTCTCTTCCAGCTTATAGAGTGACCAAGCCCCACGGCTGGGGCCCCACCCGACCTGGCCCCCAGTCCTCCTCCTGTCTAGGAGAAAAGGTGTCCGGTGAGTCCAAAGGTCCTGAGGTCAACATGCTGTATGTGCTCAAACAACAAGGAGCTGGGCACTTGGAAGGCAAAGGCAGGCAGAGTTCTGGGCTAGCCTGGTCTATACAGAACGGTCCAGAACATCGGGGGCTACCTGGAAAGACCCGGACTCAAAAAAAGAGCCAAAACGAAAATGAACATTATAGACAAATAAACAAGAAGACCAGAAGTGGGGGTAGGGGTAGGAGTGGGGGTAGGGGTGGCAGTGGGGGTAGGGGTGGCAGTGGGGGTAGGTGTGGCAAGTGGGGGTAGGAGTGACAGTGAGGGTAGGGGTGGGAGTGGGGGTAGGGGTGGCAGTGGGGGTAGGGGTGATAGTGGGGGTAGGGGTGGCAGTGGGGGTAGGGGTGGCAGTGGGGGTAGGGGTGACAGTGAGGGTAGGGGTGGCAGTGGGGGTAGGGGTGGCAGTGGGGGTAGGGGTGGCAGTGGGGGTAGGGGTGGCAGTGGGGGTAGGGGTGGCAGTGGGAGTAGGGGTGGCAGTGGGGGTCAGGACCAGCATGTCGTCCTCTGCCTAGCGTCTAGCTGGAGCCTTAAGAGAAGCAGAGAGAGTGTGTGGGGGGAGAGAAGAGCCCAGTGCTGGTTTTACTGGCTCGTGCTGGGGCTCCGCTACCGTGTTCTGCTGCAGTGCTGACTACTTAGGATTGTCTTGGTTAACTTCCCACCCAAACACTGTGACCGAAAGTAACCTGGGGAGGAGATGGTTTCTTTGGCTTGCAGGTTACAGTCCGTCATGGAGGGACGTCAAAGAAGGGATTCAAGGCAGGAACCTGGGGGCAGGAACTGAAGCAGGCCATGGAGGAGCATTCTAGCTACCTATGGCTTATTCGGCCACCTTTTTATACACTCCAGGGCCACCTGCCCAGGGGTGGCACCTCCCATGGTGGACTGGGCCCTCCCACATCAGTCGTTCATCAAGGAAAATATCCCACAGTCTTGTCTACGGGCAATGTGATATGGGCATTTTCTCAGTCGAGGTTCCTCTTGTATGGGGTTGACAATAAATAAATAAATAAATAAATAAATAAATAATAAATAAGTAAAATAAAAGAGGAGGAGGAAGAAGAACAGGAAGAGGATGTGGAGGATGTGGAGGAGAAGGCTTGAGGCTGTCAGGAGCTTCGCATCAGATCCCCCAAAACAAATCCAAGCTGGTTCTTGTCAGTCCGCCTTGCCCACCCCGACACTTACAACATGGGGCCTCGTCATCGTCCTCCCCTGCAATACAGAATTCTAGCTGAGCATCTGGGTAGAACGTTCTGGGTCAGAAGAAGCGGCCAACGGAGCCTGTAAGGGAAAAAAAAAAAAAAAAACCCAGGGAGAAAACGGAAGCTGTGGGAGAAAACAGGCACTAGAGTGGGAGGAACCGGAAGCTAAAGCAGAAGAAACCGGAAGGTCAAGCAGGAGAAACGGGGGGGGGGGGGGGAACAGAGCTGAGGAAAGTACTCAAGGGAAGTGGCTCTTTCCGGTGCCTGTGGGGTAGGGTGCGTGTCTCCTTAGCAATGAGGCTGAAGGAGGGGCTGAGTTTCCTGAGGGATGACGTGAGACTGAAATAAGAGGTTGTAGTTCTGCTAAAGCCAGGAGCAGACTCTAGGGTCAGCTGGACCCTCCTCCATATTGTGGGGCAAGCAAGAACTGACCACGTGGACTCTGCAGGCTTCCAGCGGATCTCTGTACAGGTCTGATTATCCCTTCTTGGGAGAAGCAGAGACCCAAGGTCACGCATGTTAAGCACCTCCTGTATACCAGAAACACCCACACAGGCCTTCTCATTCATTCTTACCACAGGTTTGGAAAGTGGCATTCATTCCACTTCCGGTTTACACACAGGGACCATTCCAAGAAGTTCGTGGCTCGCAGGTCACAGGGCACATGAATCAGTTGGAATGCAAAAGGAAATCTGTCTGGATTCTAGTGGTTTCTACCAGCTCACATGGTTCCTGACTTTTGTGCATCAACAGTCTTAAAACTTGCCTCTCTGGAAGAAAACTCTTTGAACAGCTAATTCTCCCGGTCCCCGGAGTTCAAAGGGGCCTCAGTCACTCTTCTTACTGTCAGATTCCCCAGAATGGATCTAAATTTATTGTGTTGTAAGCGTCTTTCGCAGTATCCCAATAAAGGGTTTTGATTTATCGCTCACACATTATTTTAAATACATTGGCAAATGATAAAAATCAGTCCTGAAAATGCACCCTCAGGAGAAGCTGTATTACCAGAAGAAAAGAACCAGCGAGATTAGATACTGCATTAAAAGATAGAGTGATGGATGAAGCCCCAAAGTACAAATTTAGTGTGGCTTACCACGAAAAAAAGTTGGGGGGCAGTAAATCCAGAGTGACAATGTGTGTACCGTGTACCGGTATTTGTCACTTTTATTACAGTTTGTTCAGAAGTTGTAGATGGGTCATTATTTTAAAAAGAAAAAAAAAGAGAGACAAATACAATGCTCAATAAAACTTAGAAATGAAAGTCCTTTGTGTGAGGATTCAGGCTCAAACTCTAAATCGGAGTCACTGTGTCAGATCACAGAACACTGCGTAATGGAAGATCCTTCCCCTTGTGTCTATAAAACATTCTGAGGCCAGAAAATGGAAGAGCCTGCGTAGGAAGGCAGGTGTCACATCCATCAGTCGAGTGGCTTCTCCAGACAAAGGCAGGTGGAGCCAGGCCGGCTGAGTCTTTGCCTCCAGAGGTCAGAAGTCCCTTATCTTACTCAAACATCCTGGAGTAAATTGGATTGTTGTTCTGACTGTCCCCCCCCCACTTTTTTTTGTAACTAGGTAGCTTCTGTACTTTGTTTTCCCTGTGACTTGCAGTGCTTTCTTACCTGGGGTGGGGACAAGTCCCAGCGAGGTTGGCATTAGCAGTGGCCCCATGACTGGGCCTGGCAGGTTCGCTGCTGTGAACACGGACTGGAAGGATATCTGTAGTTCCGGAAGAGCGGAGAAACCTGGGGCTGCCTGTGCTACAGACTCCAACCCAGAGACGCTAAGCCCAGAAACGTCCCAGCCGTCTCATGAGCACACGGATCCATCCACCCATCCATCATCATGCCCCTGAGCAGGAAATAAATGAAAGCTGCCTGTGAGTCACCCGGGTCGCTGAATATCTTGTTATAAGTAGTGACTGCGAGAAAACGTGACCTGGGATCACAAGACAAAGCATAGTTGCTCCACGGAGTTTAGATCAGAAATCTGGATGGAGGGAAAGATGGGTGGATGGATTCGTGCATGAATTCGTGGGTGCGTGCATGGGTGGGGTAGATGCATACATGGGTAGATGGATGGATACATGTATACATGGGTAGATGGATGGATACATGTATACATGGGTAGATGGATGGATACATGTATACACGAGCAGATGGGTGGATACAGAGGGGTACGTGAGTGGATGGAGGGATGGAGAGATGATGGATACATGGGTAGATGGAAAGATGGAGGGATAGATGGATGATACCATGAGGTCCAAAAGAAACTCCATTTCCCTATATTCTAGCAGTTAGATCAAAGCCAGTAATCCTTAAGAACTCGTGAAACCAGCTCCCTCTATCCAAGGAACCACTCCTCTTATTACTGGCAGAAGGAACACGTGGCCGTCTGTGCTGTCTGTTAGCCTAACAAAGCACATGATGGCCTCCAGCCTCCCTCAGGATCACCAGTACCAGTTACTCATTTCAGGGTCCAAGCTGACGTCCTGGCTCTTCTCAGCAATCCTCACCTCTCCCCTACCTTGATCTTCCTCCAGCTCAGGAGCTTTCCTCCATGACCCTGCCAGCGACTCGTTCTCACAGCCCAGCTCTTGCAGCCCTCGGTCCTCTCGTCTGCCCGCGCTCTGTCTTCATCCCTGGCTCTCCCCCGACCCCACTCTGTTCCTGCACCTCTCGTGGGCAGTTCCAGTGTGGCCATGTTCGCTCTATTCCTTTCTCTTTCCGCTCTGGACTCTTCCAGATGCCTCTCTCTCTCTCTCTCTCACATCCCCACCCCCACACCTACAATAAGAACCTTCCCCTTAACCATACCGTGGGTGATCATCTCACCAGTTTATAGAGATATATGAGTAGGTGGACAGACGGACGGACGGACGGACGGATGGATGGACACACGAATGAATGGATACATGCGTGGTTAGATGGTGAACACGTGAGTAGATGGATGGATGGATAGGCACATGGAGGACGTACATGGATGGATTAGTGGGAACATGGATGTGCAGATGAATGGATGGACTCACCCTTTGATCTCAGCGGGCGGGGATCGTATTGCAGGCAGTGAGTTATTTGACAGAGGATGGTTTCCTAGAAGAGTGTCTCCTGTGCACGGGATGCATATGTTACTTACTTCACCTCTCCTTCTATCTCTGGTCTCATCTTTAGTTAGAATCCTCTATGCGTATCATCCTCTAGAGAGCTGTCCATTCGAGGCTTGGCTGTCAGCCTGTGGCACCATTGGGAGGTGGTGGGACATTTAAGAAACAGCCTAATGATAGGAAGGTGAGGTTTGGGTTTGGGTTTTGGGTTTTCCCATACAGGGTTTCTTTGTGTAGTCCTGGCTGTTCTGGGACTCAGTCTCTAGAGCAGGCTGGCCTTGAACTCAGATCTGCCTGCCTCTGCCTCCCAAGTGTGGAAGTTAAGTTACTGAGGGCATGCATGCCTGGTAAGGGGCTCCTGGAGCCTCAGGGTCTTCCTCTTCCCAAATGTCTCGAGGAGGAGTGGGCATGTGTTTTCACCATGACAGATTGTACGGCCACAGGCACAATGCAAGCAAGCCAAGCCGCCACTGGCCGAGCCTCTGAACGGAACTATGAGCCAAAATAAACCTCTGTCCTTATAAATTGATTGCCTCGTGGTATTTTGTCACAGAAACGGAAATCCAGGTAGCACACGCAACTGTCACTCCTTCCCTTTCATGGATTTCCCCTGTCCGTGGCTGGATATCGAGGAGCGAGGGTCTTTGTTGACCAACTAATTAGGATCGCTGCCCAAAGCCCCCACCCCCATAGGCTCTTTCCTATATTGCCGGTGTACGGGTAAGATGATATAACTTTATGGAGGAAAATTTGATCATATCTACTGAAGCTACGTGCATTTCCCCTTAGCCCAACAACCCTGAGTCAGAATCCATCCAGAAGATACAGACACACACACACAGGGCAAGTCAGTGTCCCTAGGAAGGGGGTTGGATGACTGATGCTGAGCCCACACCATGGACCCTGTGACACTGACTTATTAAAAAGAAAAAATCCCTAAAGACATCTATGTTCTGGCAGGGTTTGTGCTGTTGTTGTTGCTGCTGCTGCTGCTGCTGTTGCTGTTGGTGGTGTTGATGGTGTTTATTTGGGCTTTTGACACAAGGTAGATTACCTGCAAAGAGGGAACTTCAGTTGAGAAGTGTCTCCCTCAGGTTGGCCTGCATGCCTTATGTTGGTTGATGATAGATGTGGCCGGGCCCAGCCCACAGTGGGTGGAGCCATCCCTGGGCAGGCAGTCCTGGACTGTGTAAGAAAGCAGGCAGAACAAGCCAGTAAGCAGCACTCCTCTATGGCCTCTGCTCCAATTCCTGCCTCAAGGCTCCTGCCCTGCTTGAGCTTCTGCCTTGCCTTGCTGATAGCCTGTAACCTGTAAGCCAAATCACGCCTTCACCAAGTTGTTCTTGGTCGTGGTGTTTTATCACAGCAAGAGAACACAAACCAAGCAGGGCAGTGGTGGTACACGCCTTTAATCCCAGCACTTGGGAGGCAGAGGCAGGCAGATTTCTGAGTTTGAGGCCAGCCTGGTCTACAGAGTGAGTTCTAGGACAGCCAAGGCTATACAGAGAAACCCTGTCTCAAAAAAGAAAAAACAAAACAAAACACAAACCAAGATAAGGATGCTTTGCAGAGCATCTTGTTGGGTGAAGAACATCAAAATGTGAAAATGTCTTCACTGTGGGGCTGTGTATAAAAAAGAAAGCTAGGCATGGTGGTACACACCCATAATCCCGGCACTCTGGAGGTTAAGACAGGACATTTCGAGTTTCAAGCTGAAATGGTGTATGTAGTAAGTTCTGGGATCGCTGTGTGACATAGCAAGCGCAAAACAAAATAAGAGAAAAGAAGAAGAAAGAAAATGAAGGGAGGGGGTAAAGAGGAGGGGAGGGATAGGAAGGGAAGAGAAGAAGAGGGGGGAGAGGAGAGCAGAGATACAATACATGCAGGCTGGAAGTTTACAAACAGAAATAGTAGAAGATAAACGCAGAAATTAATGAACTCAGCTGGGTGTGGTGGTCTCCAGCACTTGGGAGGGAGGGGCAGTCAGGATTCTGTGAGTTGGAGGCCAGCCTGGGCTACACAGTGAGTTCCAGGACAGCCACACCTATGTACAGAGACCCTGTCTCCAAAAAGAAACAAGCACTGTCTCAGTGCTTGTTTGTGTGTGTGTGTATGTGTGTGTGTGTCTGTCTGCCTGTCTGTCTGTCTGTATATGTGTCTCTGTATGTGCCTGTCTTTCTGTATCAGTGCTTGTGTGTGTGTGTGTGTGTGTGTGTGTATCTGTGTATATGCCTGTGTATATATCTCTGTGTGTGTGTGTGTATGTGTGTGTGTATGTGTGGCTGTCTGTGGCTGTCTGTGTGGCTGTCTCAGTGCTTGTCTCTCTCTCTCTCTCTCTCTGTGTGTGTGTGTGTGTGTGTGTGTGTGTGTGTGTGAGAGAGAGAGAGAGAGAGAGACTGTGTGTATGTCTGTGTGTGTGTGTCTGTGTATATATCTGTGTGTGTCTCTGTGTCTGTGTGTCTGTCTCTGCACTTGTCTTTCTGTCTGTCCGTGTCTGTGTATGCTTGTCTATCTGTTGCAGTGCTTGTCTGTATGTGTGAATGTGTGTGTGTGTGTGTGTGTGTGTGTGTGTGTGTGTGGTTATCTATCTGTGTAGCTGTCTTGGTGTTTCTCTGTGTGTCTGTGTATATGTTTCTCTGTGTGTATGTCCGTCTGTCTGTCTTAGTGTGTATCTCTGGGTGTGCATCTGAGTTTGTGTGTCTGTGTGTACAGGTACATGTGTCTGCAGGTGTGGGTGCACACATATGCACTTGTGTGTGGAGGCCAGATCTCTATTCCAGGTGCCACTCCTCAGGACACCACCTCTTTGCGTTTTGAGATACCGTGTGACCGGGGGACCCTCCTGTCTCTGCTCTCCGGAACTGTGGCTACAAGCTCATGCTCACCACTTCTGGCTTTCTTTTATTTACAATTCCAGAGCTCACACTTAGGTCCTGGGACCTGCACAGCAAAACCTTTACCAACTGAGCTGTTTCCACGTTCCAGAATCAGATGCTTCTCTGGCATTACCTCGTCTCTTTCCTGTCAGAAAAAAATTAATTCCACAGGTCTGGAGTCAACCCCATGGCTTAGCAGTTACCCGCACATCCTGCTCTTACAGAGGACCTGAGTTTGGTTCTCAGTATCTATACAAGGTGGCACTCCACCTTCTCAACCATCTGTAACTCTGGTTCCAGGGGATCTGATGTCCTTTTCTGGCCTCCTACAGCCTCATCCACAAACCCTCACAAAGGCATCCGCGTATGCAAATAAACACATGGAACAGAAGCAACATGGGGGAGGAAAAGGTAAGGAAGCCTTCTGGGCTTACAATCCCAGGTTCATCCAGGTACTGGTGCACACCTATAATCCTGACACTTGAGAAACACGGCCAAGAGGCTCTCTGTGAGTTCAAGGCCGGCTTGGTCTACATAGCAAATACCAGACCAGCTAGGACTATGTTGTGAGATTTTTTTTTCCCACACAAAAAATGTTTTTTAGTTACAGGTTTTAATCTTCGTGGAGGAGAGACAAAGGCAGGAACGCAGTCAGCTAGTCACGCCACATCTGCAGTCTCATGAGCAGAGAGAAACCAATGCATCCCAGCTGCCTGCTCACTTGCTAGCTTTCTTCTTGTTTCCTCCTGTCTTATGTAGTCCAGGACCATCTTTCTAGGGAGTGGTGCTGCCCACAGTGGGCTGGGTCCTTCCGCAACAATTAGCAATTCAGACGATCCCTAATAGACATTCCACGAGCCAATCTGACCTTGGCTCTCCTCACAGATAAACTCCAAGCTGTATCAAGTTGACAACGTAAATCAGGACAGGGCTCTACCTTCCCCTCAACTCAGCGGACTCAACTCCGGTAACAATTTTTAAGTCCGGGGAATGTTTTTGTTATTGCTGCCTTCGTCATTCTTGGATAATTGGCTGATTGGTTCATTCCAAGAATGGTGACTTCAAAGTCCTAATCCTCCTGCCTCAACCTCCTCAGTGCTGATACTGCAGGTGTACACCACCATGACTGGTCCAATGTACATTCCGCTTCATGTCATAAGAAATGTTGGTTCTGTGGCCCAAACTCTCTCGATCCCACCTTTAAAAACACCTTATTCACTTTCCTACTCTTCCCTTACCTCCCTGGGTGCCATTCTTTAGAAGACACTCCCTGATCCATTTGTTGCTGCTGTCACTACCATTTCTTCTAGACAGTAGAAATATATTACATCATGATTCTGAGGACTCGATGGCAGAGCATTGGTATACATAATGCCTGGCTTCCATTTCTAGTACAAAAAAAAGCTTAATTATTAATAAATACGAAACATTGATGCATGGTTAGGGCTTCGTTATTATAATATACTATGGTTTTAAGTGTCCCAACTCTCATGAATACCAACTGGACTGATGTTATTTCCAGAGGGTTGCCTACCGGGCATCTTCCATCCCTCCCTCCATCACAGTGACTTCCCCAGCTAGCCAAAGCGTGGCCCCAGGGAACGGATCTGGCACTGCACCTTCCAATCTTGGAAGAAGTACAAACCACTTAGGGGAGAAAAAAAAAAGGAAAAAAAAATGAAGCTGAGGAGGAAAAATAACCATCGCCACAAGGACACAACCAATCTCGTTTTTAAAGGCCAACGGCTTAACACTTCCTCATCGAGGTGATCATTAACGTTACAGCCACCCCCCCAGCCACTCAATAATGTCCCCCAACTGTTCAACTCTTCATGGGCTTTTGCTTCAATAGGTTACTCGGGAAGCATCAATCTGTGTGCTGAATTGGCAAATGTCGGGAGTCCTTTCTGCTTTGAAATGGCCCTCCCAGGCTCATGAACACTTGGCCAGCAGGTGGCGCTGTTTGAGGACACTTGAAGACGTATGATCTATCCAGTAGTAGTAGATTACAGGGAGTGAGCCTTTTAGGTTGTATCCGCTATCAGTACTAGTCTGAGCTCTTTGCTGTCTGTTAATGAACTTAGCCATAAGCTACCATGACCACAGATCTAGCTGCCCCAGAGGCCATGACTGTGATGGACTGGGTAACCTCCAAACTGTGAGCCAAAATAAACCCCTCCTCCCTTAAGTGGTTCCTGTCAAGTGCTAGCTAGTATGTTTTTATTGCTGCAACAAAATACTTGACCATTGCAGATTAAGGAAGGAAGAGTTTATTTGGCTTCTGTTTATAGAGAATACAGGCCACCATGGCCCCCCAGGTGGATTTGGCGGTTTGGTGGGCCATGTGACAGCAGGAGCTGGAAGCAGCTGATCACGCTGTAGCCACATCAGGAAGGAGAGAAGAATGGATGCGGGTGCTCAGTCCGTTTTCTCCTCTTTATTCAGTCCTGGAGCACAGCTCGTGGAAGGGTGGCTGCTCTCCTCATCTCAGGTAACTTAATCTAGACAGCCCCTCACAGACAAGTCCAGAGACTGGTCTCCACTGTGAATCTAAACCCCATCAAGTTGACAAAGGAGATTAACCACCACAGATAGACTGCCAAGCAGCAAGGAAGGCAGTTTGGGACAGTGAGATGGCGCAGCAGGTGAAGGTCCTTGTTGCACAAGGCTGGTGTCCTGAGTTCAATTCTTAAAACATACAAGGGCGTAGAAAGAACCCATCCTCTGACCACCACAAGCATACATGGTGGCACACTTACATATACCATACACAAGCACACACACACGCACAGACTATACACATATACACATACACATACATCATATGTATACATATACATATACACATCATATACATATGCATCTTCATATACGTATACATATACATATATATCACATACACATACATATTTAAACAAAATCCAGTAAAAGAGTCTTAAGGAGCTAGGGAAGATTCATGCCATCCAGGACAAGGAACCCCTTTGCAGTCCAAGCAGCCTAGGGAAGAACATTCAAGATTACTTTCGCAGAGGGCTTGGGGTCCAGACCAGACCTAGAAAGTGAAAGAGCAATGTATCCCCAATTTCACCGGGTGTGGGAAATGTTGAATGATAACCCCTCTTCTCTACGAATCAAATAGTAAGCCATTTTATTTCCAAAGGAATGCTAAAACCGGAGGCAGCTGTGTGTGTTGGGGGGGGGGGGCAGGACCCGACACTCGGCTCTTCTGTTCAAGGTACCTTGGATCGTGTGCGCCAGCAGATGAAATAACGCATTTGTGTATGAAAAGAAGAGACTCAGAACAAAGGACAGCGAACAGTGTATCCCACTCTCAGTGGCCTTGGTGATACTTGACATTTCTGGGAAATGAATTTAGCACAAAAAAAAAAAAAAAAAGTACAATGCTTCGTGCCAAACAACCGATTCTAAGAGAACCGATGAGAGGGGTGGCCACGTGACGACGAGGCACTTCCGGGGATAGTCATCCTTTGCCGCTGTTGTTCCCCTGTGCATGGAGAGGGAGGACAAGTTGCCTGTTGAGCAAAGGTGGGTGGGAGGGGCAGTTGTTTGTTAGGTTTGTTGTGATTCTCAGTCTACAAGCGCGCAGAGCTGGCCCAGTCCTGCCTCTGATTTCCTGAGGAGTGGGTCGAGAATGAAGAAGCAGCAACTCTAGTGTCCAGATGACACGCCACCATCTTCTCCTGCTCAGCAGGTCCAGAAGTGGCTTGTCCTTTCGCTGGTGCCGTCAACTGTCCAAAAGCAGTCACCCAAGCCATTCCCCATCTGAGTGGCACCTTTCCAGCCCAACCTAGGGACCCTCGCCCTCACCCGCATCTCCTCTGCCACCTCCAGCACTGCCTTGGTAAAGTGAGGCAAACTGACGGGATCTAGAATGTTCCAGCAGACAGTCCTGCCTGCAAGCCTGTAGGGTGGGGAGAACAGATGGGCGTGTGCGCATGCCTGTGGGGACAGATGGGCCTCTGCGCATGCCTGTGGGGACAGATGGGCCTCTGCGCATGTGCATGGGGGGAATTATCTTTCCTTTCTATTCTGTTCATTCCAGGGGGAAGACTCATCTGAACTGTGGACAGGACCATTTTTCAGGACAGAGATCCTGGACTGTATAAGATGGAAAAGGGGGGCCGAGCAGCAGTCCATGTTCAACCCCCTCTCCTTCCTGTTTGTGGGTGCTGTGCTTGCTACCCGCACTTCTCCACAGTGCCGGACTGTTCCCTCAAACTGTAAGCCAAAATCAGCCCTTCCTCCCTGAAAGCTGCTTTGGCCACTCAAGTGGAGTGGGATCCGGTGGAGATCTGGATCGCAGCCCAGCCCCTTGCTCATCACATGACCTTAAGCAAATTCATTTTCCTGAGCCCTGACCAGGAAAAAAAAAAAAAGGCAACTTAGCGGGGAAAGTGTTTACTTTGGCCCATAAATCTAGGTTACAGTCCATCGCTGTGCGAAAATCAGGTAGGCAGGAGCTCGAAGCAGCTGTTCCCATCCCGTCCACAGGCAAGAGTAGAGAGAAAAAGAATCAAAGTCTAGCCCTCTGCTAGCCTTCTTTACCCGTATACATCCCAGGGCACAAAACCAGGGAACAACACCACCCACTTTCAGGTCAGACCTTTCCACATCCCTGACCAAGAGTGTCCCCGACCAGGGGGAAGCTGAGTTAGGCAACTGCTCACTGAAACTTTCTTCCCAGGGTTTTCTTTGGAAGATGGAGAGCCTTGGATCTTAAAACACATTGTGTTTAAGGACATGGCTGGACGCAGTGAATCCCTGAACACCTGTAATTCCACCACTGAAAAGGCAGAGGGAAAAGAAGCAATAGTTAAAGGCCTAGGTTACAAAGTAAATTTACAGCCTCGGCTACATAGTAAGACTGTCTCAAAAAAAAAAAAAATTACAAATCAGGAGAGAAAAGAGGAAAAAGAAGAAGAAAATAAAAAATGAAAAGGGAGGAAAAGGAATAAAAAGGAAAGAGGACCAGGGAGATGGCTCCGTGGGTAAGCATATTTCCTGTGCAGGCAGAACCACAGTTCCCTAGCGTCCGTGTTACAAAGCCCAGGGTAGCTTCATTCACACCAGTAACTCCAACACAGCACTGATGCTCCATTGTATCAAGTTGACAGCACTGTCTCAAGAACTCCTTAGGATTAAGACTGCAACCCATCTCTCACAGAGGTCTTCCATGGCCCTGCTGACTTCCAGTCTCCGGATGAGTGAGAGATTACGTTTCTGTTGTCTTAAGCCACCCAGCTGGTGATAGTTTGTGACAGTGACCCCAGGACATGCATCAGGAGGCTATTTCAGGCTTGCCCTCAGCAGCCTTAGTTCCCTGGATCCCTCATTAGCATCGACAGCCAGCAGCACAGGTTGGCACATACGGCCGGCGGCCAGGCATCCTAGCAGGACCTCTGATGATATTTAATTAAACTCATATCCACTACCTTGCTGATTTTTTTTTTACCCCCACATGCCACGGCCAGTGAATGGTCACTTTTTCTAGGCCTCCGTTTGCTTCAGCCTTAGAAACACGGTAGTCCGGTGGGCATGGCAGCACATGCCTGTCCTCACAGCTCACAGAAGGCTCAGCATGATGGCTCAAAGGATAAAGTAGCTTGCAGAGGCAGAGCCTGGTGACCTCGGTTTGATTTCCAGTACCACATCAGCCAGACATGGCGGTGTGCACCTGTAATCCTAGTACTTGGGGACATAGAAGGACAAAGAGTTCAAGGTCTCAGAGAGAGAGAGAGAGAGAGAGAGAGAGAGAGAGAGAGAGAGAGAGAGAGAAGCCTGGCTCACGGTGTATGTCTGCACAATGTTCTCTGCCCATTGCCCGCCCCTGTGAGAGTGCCTCCTGCCGAGCTATAATCAAGCCGGCTTTGTGTCTCATCTGAGCGTATTCAGTGGAGACCATAAGTGCATGCCACCAGCCTGGAAAGAGCTAAGATCTAAAAAAAGAGAAACTTGTGCCCATCAAGGGATCAGAATTTCCCCAGGAATATTATGCTGGGAGAAAAACAAGGGCCAAAGCCTGGTGCCAGCTGTGGGGGGGGGGGAATTTTTCTCCTAAGAAGATGGTTCACATGGATTCTGACAACTTCTCAGATCACCTGATGACACACAGAGATGGGTCATCGATGGGCAGGACCACACAGTGAACAGAACTGCCTAATTGCGGCACCTCTTACATTAAATTTAAGCCTAAACCTTATTCAGGGCTGTGAAGGTGGACCTGGGGCAGACACTGGACACCCTACTGTCCTCCACCCAATGTGTCCACCTTGAATAAGCTTCCTCCCTCTGCTTGTCCCCATGGCTTATCGCTTTGATTAGCATCCTGAGAACAGTGGCTCAGCCCAGCTTGTTAGGACTTTGGAGCCCGCCCACATGTTGACCCTAAAGGCTCTTGTAAAACCCACGTTCCAAGGAACCAAGGGGAGACCAGAGTGAGATCCAAGCACTGGACAGAGTAAGCAAGACCAGGCTCACATCTATCTGGGGATGGGACCAACAACAACAAATAAAACAACCCATATTTTCCCATCTCGAAGGGGTCAGCTGTTTACTCTGGAACCAACAGAGTGAGCACAGGAACACAGACTCAGATTATGCCAAATTTCATGTTCCAACATGGTAGTGTTTTATATTAACAGACCAAAGGAAGTCATCATTTCGAGTACTTTTTGTTGTTGTTGTTTTGTTTTGCTTTTATTACAGGGTCTCACTATGTGGCCTGGCTGTCCTGGAATTCACTCTGTAGACCAGACTGGCCTCGAACTCACAAAGATCTGACTGCCTCTGCCTCCCTGGTGCTGGGATTAAAGGCATGCATCATTACACCTGGCTTATCGAAGCACTTTCAAATACATTGGGAGGAACACCAGGTTAGGCGGGTTACAGCCAAGTTTGTAAATACCTGATGGAAACTGAACTTGGGTCCTCTGTAAGAAGAGTACAAGATCTTAACTGCTTAGCCCAAATCAATCTTCAGGTGTTTTTGTTTGTTTGTTTGTTTGTGCGGTGCTGGGGACGGAACACAGGGCCTTCCTTGTATGTGGGGCAGGGTGTCTGTTGCTCTGGACTCCAGCCCTTTGTGTAACGTCTCCTTTTTTAACTAAGAATTAGCTCGTAGGTACTAGCTTAAATCACATTGATGAAAATCAATAGAGAGTAAATTAAACATAAAGCTGAAGTCCTCCTGATTGTGTTCTTTGTTGCCTCTGGCCAATTTGATGACAACACAACTATTTTAATCGTCTAGGCTTAGAGTTTTTGTGGCTGGGCACGTTGAGAGGAGGGGGTAATTATACAGCCCATTTATCAAAAAGATTAAGGAAATGGGAAGGTAGGAATTGGTTTCTAAGCAGTATAGGAAATGCAGCAATGTGACACTGAGGTATCTGGAGAGTTTCTCCAATTACATCGTTTCTCTTCCCCTCCTAGTTTCCTCAGATCAATAGATACCACTAAAGCTGATTAGGAGGTGGTTAGGAGTCAGGAGTCCACTTGGCCCCCTGTCCTCAGATGGGAGCCTCCTTATCTTAATAAGGGACTGGCCGGTTGGGGGCGGGGGAAACAACTTGTTTTTCTGCAACTGCGTTACCATGGATACAGCATCCGGTCCTCAGCATCTCAATGAAAGAGCCCAGCTTCCCAGGATTTTTTTTTTTTTTTTTGCATATCATAATTTCAAATGTGTTTGGTTTTCATTTGCAGCCCAGCCTGCCAGCCCATCTTCCGCCCAAGATTCTGCAAAGTTCAACTGTAACCAACATGAATAAATCGTGTCTCCTCAGCTCTAGCCAGCACCTTGGGAAGATGTATTTCAAGGTGTTGGGAGGATCAAAGGATTTCCCCAGCTGGGGGTTCTCAAAATTCACCCTTAGAATCAGAGCAGACCAGGTGAGAGAGCCGGTGATCCTCCAAACCAAACAGCCGCCGTCCTCACCTCATCAACTTCTTCCTTGCGTGAATCCATGAATCCGCCTTACCTGGGGACTTTTAACTTCCCCTCAGAGAAGGCGGAGGTGGGCAGGGTCAGCGGGTGCTCACTTGAGTTTCCAGATGCCCATCGCCATCTGTATACAGCTCTGCTCTACTTGAATTGGGGTTTTGTGGTCTCGGACAGGGCGAGTAGAAACCCCGGAAGCTCGCGTGAAGGGGGCTATCTGAAGCCTGGAGTGAAGCATCATGGGTGCTGGGTGAAGAGTTCCAGCGGGGCAATGTGGTGGCTTTGGAGTCACCCACAGTCCCGTCACAACCGTCTGTGGGGCAGTGGGCCATGCCAGGAAACCTGGTAAGGTTGAGTGGGTCCAGAGACCCCAGCACCCAGGCACCCACATGAGGCAGAAGGCATCTCCCTGCTGCCCCCTAGATGCCTGACCCGGAACACGTGACCACACTCCCCACCTTGGTCTTTTTTTTTTTTTTTTTTTTTTTTTGGTTTTTCGAGACAGGGTTTCTCTGTATAGCCCTGGCTGTCCTGGAACTCACTCTGTAGACCAGGCTGGCCTCGAACTCAGAAATCCGCCTGCCTCTGCCTCCCAAGTGCTGGGATTACAGACGTGCGCCACCACGTCCAGCTCCCACCTTGGTCTTGTAGCCCAGAACAGAGTTCTCCATGCTAATGAGGTGTCTAGAGGTACTTGGGGAGGGGAGGCGGTAACCAGTGAACTTCCCTTCCCATACACATTCCTGCAAAAGGCATTTCATCTCTGCTCCACCCTGAGGAGGTGGTATGCACCCATTTTCCACAATGAGCAATCAATAGGCAGCCCTTGGAACCTTGCCTCTTTCATCAAGAACAAGCCGTGGGAGGCATGGAGAAAGCCTCCATCTACAGAGCCACGCCACCTAAGTCTCCGGCAGAAGGCCTCTCGGTGCTCCCAGACAGCTGCAGCTAACCTAAGGACGATCTCCAACGAGCCAAGCCAGAGTTCCCCATCCCCCACCCCCAATCCCAGGCTCCTCAGCCCACGGACCCAACTCCTTTCCCAGCTCCCCGTGACCCAGTGGCATCCAGATGTCCAGGAAGTTTGGGCTCCTCATCACAGGCCTCTGGACCCTGGACCCTCCGTTCCCGAATCATCCACGAGGCAACTGGACTCCCAGGATTCAGGGGACCCCAGCATCAGCCTCCTACATCTCCCACATCTTGGGAAAACACACTGTGCATCTGTGCTTCCCTCAAGTACGGCACCCAACCACCCAACAGCGGGCATAGGGTGGGTACAGCAGTCCAGCATCTGTTTCATCCGCCCAGCAGCATGACCACACCCCAGGGGTTGGGTGAATCGTGGAACCACAACCCTCCACGCAATCCCAAGGGCAACCCTGGTGAGATCACATTTTAGTTCATTCTTGAGACATCATGTGGAGGCGGGATAGACCTTGTTGTTTAAGTTTCCCCAAGGACAGACTCTTTAAAATATCAGGGTTATCTAGGAGACTTCTAGAAAATGCCCACCAGCCAGGCGGTGGTGGCGCACGCCTTTAATCCCAGCACTTGGGAGGCAGAGGCAGGCGGATTTCTGAGTTCAAGGCCAGCCTGGTCTACAAAGTGAGTTCCAGGACAGCCAGAGCTACACAGAGAAACCCTGTCTCAAAAAAAAAAAAAAAAAAAAAAAGAAAGAAAGAAAAGAAAAGAAAAGAAAAAAAAAAAAAAAAGAAAATGCCCACTTACAGTCAGTCCTCCATGGATAGGCTGAGGCCCAGGTGGGTTTTACACACGCTCCCCGTGGTGCACACCTTGCGGGTACACCTGCTCAGAGTCCAGAGCCTGTGTGCAGTCCCACGAGGCCCGGAGTGACATCCTCAGAGGCAGATGACAACTGACCGTTGCGTCCACATTTACACCTTGTGATGGCCAGGGGCGTTCGCCTCTTGGACCAAGTGTAGTTAACCAGACCGGTTTGGTATAGACTGAAGTCTGGGAGGGACTTGATGAGGCCATGGAGGGAAAGAGAAGCTTCCCTGACAGGGGTGATGGGGGAGGAGAAGGGCTTCCCTTCAGAGCTGAGAAAGCAACTTTGTGAAGGGTGAGAATGAGAGAGGGAGAGAGACAGCGAGAGGAAGAGATGTGTGGAGGAAGGGAGGCCACAGGAGCCTCTTGACACCACGGCAGCCTGCCGAGCATTCTCCTCAGCACTCCTGAGGAGCCCCGGACCAACCGCAGAACAAAGAAAGAGCTGACCTTTCATAATCTTTCAGGAGTAGCAGGAAGCTTTACATGTACCATCCAGGAAAACAAAGTTTACACAGTGAAGAGCACGGAGAAGCCAGGGACTGGTTAGCACTGCAAATGTTGGGGGGCTTCTGGTAGCCGCTTGACTCTGATCTTCTTAGGCTACCGGTTTTGGCTTAAAGATGCAGGCCGGTGATGTAACGGTAATTAAGGACACCGGTTTCCATGCTGCTGGGTGAGCCGGAGCAGAGCCCCCCCCCGGCAACTGAGCAGAGAGGGCCTGCAGTTCACAGCAAAATCAGGGCTTAGATACAGGTAGATGGCCCTGACAGGTCAGTGAGTTCCAGAATCTTGTAGAACCTCCACCACCTTGAGTCTCAGGTCAACGGGATGAGTATGAAAAGCCAAATGGACAATCGACTTTGAGGACAAGTGTCTGGATCCTCAGGTTTGGAGGATACTCCAGAGAAGAAGCACGACCAGGATGGCGGATAGAGGTGCCGGAAGGGACAGTTGATATATGAAGGTCTGCGCACGGGAGAGCCTGGGGCTGGGAGTGCAGTTTCCCGGGCAGAGTGCTTGCCCAGCACATGGGCGGCCTTGGGTTCCATCCCTGCACACGTGGGTGGGGTGGTACGTGCATCCCATCGCCCAGGGAAGGGAGGAAGAGAGATCGGATGTTATGGCAATCCCTGTCTACTGAGAGAAATGGCTAAGACCAGTCCCGGGTCCGTGAAACCCAGTGTCAAAAAAAGTCCCTGTGCCGAGAGTGGTGGTACGTGCCTGCTCTCTCAGCCCTTAACACTTGGGAGGCTGAGGAAGGAGGGCTGGAAGGAAGGAATGAACGAATAAAAGAAAGAAAGAGGGGCAAGGAGGGGAGGGGATGAGGGAGGGAGGAAGGGAGGGGAGGAGGGAGAGGGGGGAGGGAAGGGAGGGAAGAAAGGGAGAAGTAAGCAAGCCAGGCCAACCAACTTATTTTTGACACGTGTGCCAAGGTCCCTTGCCTTTGCAGAATCCACAGCCCCCTGCTATAAATAATATGTTGGTGCCTTTTACAGCTGGGCCTCGGTGTTTTCTTGATCGGGGCATTTGGATTTTTTTTTTAAATAGCAGAATTCTGAAGCTAATTAGGCCATTATTCTTCAAAGATTTAATTTGCTTTGATGGGCTAATCTATAATCATATTTCCAAACAGCTTCTATTTAATTACTGCACAAAATGAATGAGGTTCCGGGGCAATTTGTGTCTGATAAACTCACTGCTGTGGTCTGAATGTCTGTGTCTGCCCCAGAGTCACCCCGGAAGCTGAACCCCACGCCAAGATGGTGGGGCGGTGAAGTTAAGACCCTCGCCAGAGCACTTGGGACGTTAAAGCAGGAAGATCCAGAGTTCGAGGCCAACCTGGGCTACAGGCATAGCTGGGAGCAGGTGGGGAGGGGTCTGGTTCAGGGGATAAGGCGCTTGCTGTGCAAGCCTGGGCCCCTGGCTGAGGATCATAAGCATCGGTGGAAAAAGCCAAGAGTGCTAGCACACCCTTGTAACCTCAAAACGGGGGAAACGGGGACAGGGGTGTCCTATGAGCTCACTAATCTAATAAGATGGCAAGCTCCAAACGAGAGACTGTCTCGGAAAATAGGGGAGAAAGCACCAGAAGATATTTGATGTTGGCCTCGAACGTACACACACACACACACACACACACACACACACACACTCACAGAGCTGGAGAGGGGGAAGGAAAAGGAAGAAAGGAGGGGGGAGGAGAGAGGAAGGAGGGAGAAGAGGAGGAGAAGATCCCCTTCCGGCCATCTTAACAGCTGATCCCGGGCCCTTCTGAGTTAAAGACCGAAAAGGTCTCAAGACTGAGGAAAGTCTCGCATGAGAGTAAAAACACTTAAATAAAGTAAAAACATTAAGACACAGCACAGTTTATTAATTTCTGCTGGGGAGTTTCTCTTCTGGAATGAAGTGGGAAGGAATCTTATTTAGACTTCGGCACTAGAAAAAGTGTGGTAACATTAGGCTCTAACATTAGCATGATATGTTCTTCAAAGATGCCTTTAGGACAAGGCGTTCGCTCTGTAGGCCACTTAGGTTTCATTGGTCAACTGTCTTCATTGTTGGCCTCTTAGCATCTGTCTGTCTGTCTATCTATCGTCTATCTATCTATCTGTCTATCTATCTATCTATGGTGGGGGGCTGGCGATCAAAGGACAGACAACTCTTGGGAGTCCCTGTGTGGGTCCTGGAAATCGATCCCAGGCTATCGGACTTGGTGGCACTGTCTTTACCCACCGAGCCACCTCACCAGCCTATCCTTATTTTCTGAGAGTCTCTTTGAAGCTCAGCATTTGCCAGCAAGGCCTAGGGATGGGCCTGCCTCGGCCTGCCCAGTGCTCAGCCGCCACTGACCTGCGCTGCCGTTCCTGGAACCGGGATTGTTTTGGTTTTGACAGCTGTAGCCCCCACCTGACCTGGATGGAACTCACCATGTAGACCGGGCTGGCCTCCAACTCACAAGCGCTCCGCCTGCCTCTTTCTGCCTCTTGAGTGCTAAAATTAGAGAGTCATGTGCCACCATGCCCCAAAACAGTAGACGTTTTGTACGTTTTGTTTTGTTAAGACAGAGTCTCACTACATAGCCCTGGAATTTACTACGGGGACCAGACTAGCCTCCAACTCAGAGCGATCCACCTGCCTCCCCCAGAGACATGGAGTTTAAGGCATATGCCACCATGCCAGGCCCGTGCCTGGCTTCTATGTGGATGCTAAAGATTGAATTCAGGTCTTCGAGCTCATGTGGTAAGCGGTCCACTAACTAAGCTACTTCCCAGCCTCTGTGGGTTGCTTTTTAAAGACAAGGTCTCGCTCTACAACCCAGTCTGCTCACAAATTGCGGTCTCCCTGCCCTGTGCCGTGCTAGGATGTCAGGCAGGTGACACCCCAGGCAGCCGATCAACTGTATAATCAGTCTGATGCCATGAACCAAGCGGCAAATAAAACTCACTAGATAAGCAGCGTCAGTGCAAGGGAGCCTCGGGCTGGAATTTTTTTTTCCTCTTTCCTTTGACTAGGGAGAAGTTATGACCTAAAGCGAGTGCGGGCTCTGTTCCAGCAGTTAGGAGCACTTGATAATGAGAAGGGCGGGTCAGGAGGAGACAGAGGGAGGGTGGGGCTGGGGTGCCCAGTGGGTCTCGGTCTTACCATTAAAAAAAGACCTGGGCTGAGAGGCTGGGGTAGGGCTCCATGGGTAAGAAAGTTTACTGTGCAAACGAGAGGGCCTCAGTTTGTATCCCAGCATCCATGTATAAAAGATGAAATTGGCCTCAGAAGGCAGGGGGATCTCAGTAAGCTTGAGGCCAGCAAGGTCTATAGAGCAAATTCCAGGCCAGCCAGAACTACATATTGAATGACCCTGTCAAAAAAAAAAAAAAAAGCCAGACATAACCGCACCCTGCAATCCTCAGTGGGCAGCAGAAAGAGGAGCTGAAGCCAACCAAAAATCCCTTAAGATCCAGGTTCAGAAGTAGACTTGGGGGGTTCGAGGGAGTAAGATGAAAAGTGATTTAAAAAAAATATGACACCTGACGACCTCCTCTAGCCTCCAAGCATCCACACGTACACACACACACACACACACACACACACACACACACACACACACTCCTCTCTCTCTCACACTCTCTCACTCTCTCTCTCTCTCACACACACACACACACACACACACACACACACACCTGCTCTCTCATGCACTCTCTTTCTGTCTATCACACACACACACATGCTCACACACACACACACACACACACACACACGCACCTGCTCTCTCATGCACTCTCTTTCTGTCTCACACACACACACATGCTCACACACTCACACACATACACACACCATCACACAAATACACACTCACACACATTCACATCCTCACACATACACACCTGCTCTCTCTCTCATACACACACACATACACTCACATACATACATATACGTACATAGACACATAGATAGATAGATAGATAGATAGATAGGTAGGTAGATAGATAGATAGATAGATAGATAGATAGATAGATAGATAGATCGATAGATAGATAGTTAAAAGAAAACGTTTTTAAGTCCTAGGGTAGCTAGGAAACCACCGGTAGTGCTGGGAAAGAAAAAAAAGGGACTCTCCAATATGGTTTTTTAAAAAATAAAAAATAAAAAATAAAAAATGGAACCCCCAAGCCGTCGTTTACAGCGACAGCAGAAAAGGTAGGGGACACATGCAGCAGGAAGGTGGACTAGATCTGAGAGGCAGAGTGCGCGTGGGCAGGAGTCACACAGGAGCCCGCAGAGCTGGGTGACTTCTCAAGGACTCCTGGGATTGCAGTGAGAAGAGGTATGTGGGAGCAGAGAGGCCAGGCAGGAGGCCGCCGCCCCCACACGGGAGACCCTTCCCGAGGCTGGAGGAAGCAGAGGCTTGAGCTTCTGCCAGAGCGGAGGGGGGGAGGGGCGGCAGCAGACCCGCTCTGAGCATCTTAGCATCAAGCAGCACTTGTGGCTCCCTTTCCCGCTCCTCCTTCCCACTGCAGGGGCTGACGGAGCCAGGTCCCCCCTCCTCCCACACTGGGCACTGCTCCTCTGGCCCGCTCCTGTGTCTCAGCAAAAGCTCAAGACTCTAGAAGCAGACAAAGCGACCAACCCTTTCCCGAGTCGGGTCAACCCTACTTCCTGGTCATTTCCAACCTAGCCTCTGTAGTCAGTCACCTGCACACTGAGTGGGTGCTGGCATGTCTTTCCAATACACCCCCCCTTCCTCCCCCCAAGGTGCCTCACACCGGAGTAAGCTAACGTTAGAACCCTGGTGCCAACCAGGGCGCGAATGTGTTGTCTGAGTAGAGCTCACAGCCCTGAGAACTTTTCAGTTGTGAGAGAAGCTGGAGCTGAGACAGTGACTAGCAGGACCTTAACCAGGACTGCTTTGCAACACACACCTCTTGCCCTTTATTTAAACCTAAACCTTGTGTCAGGACCCTGAAGATGGATTTGGAGAGGAGGTTTATTTATTTGTTCACCTTCCCAATGTAGCTACATTAAATAACAAAGAAGCCCACCTCCTTAGGCGGGGCTTTAACGTACTCAGAATCTTTATGCTATGAAACGGTCGAACAAAGATCATTTGCATGTTTACACATGTGTGTGCCTGTGCACACGTCATGCATGTGGAGGCCAGGGATTAGAATCAAGTGCCTTGTCTGACGCTCTCTCCATTATGTTTTAAGACAGGGTGTCCCACTGAGACCCATTCCACTGGGCGGGCTGACGAGCCTGGACATTGCACCTCCACATCTGCAGGACCGAGGCACACACGGCTATGTCCGTTTTTGACTTGAGCGCCAGAAATCCAAAATCTGAGACTGTTCTTCTGTTTGCTGGTTCTTTACCACCTCCGTCATCTCCTCGACCTGGAAAAACTGAAAAGGTTATTTTGCACAAAGCTAGAGGTCTGGAATCTCGGGAGAGAGCCCAGCCTGTCTGGGGCTGGTCCTAGCTCATACAGTGATGACTCTGTGGTGTGAAGTACTGGTAGAAACGAGACCTAGCCAGGCCGACTTGCCTCGCAGGTGCTAATCCGAGCCACTGGCCACTTGGAAGCGACCAAGGCTCTCCAGGGACCTTGGCTTTACCCTCTTACCCTTAACAAAGCTGTTCACTCACCCTTGCTGCCTGCAGTCCACCCAAAGGATGGCAAAGGCACCTGACGAAACACTGACCAAGAATGCAGATGGCATCTGGGCAGAGCTACAGAAAAATAGGACCAGTTTTAGATACCAGTCATGTACGAGTCCTGGCAAGCGTCTCCACGTTCTAAAGAGAAGCACGTGTACCTTCCCCTTGACCATCAGACTGTTGAAATAATGGTCCCCACGGAATTGGAATTCTTCCAGGAGTCCCATGCTGGGGGAAGGGGAAAGGACAGAGCCCAGCGACAGCCAGATGAGGTGGGGAGGGCTTGTCTCTCAGGAAGAGATTTCTTCGCGCAATTGTCACCACTTTTCAGGAAACCCTGGAGCTGAGCCAGTGGCGAGCCAGTGATGGGCTGGCCCGCACTTCGTCAGGACAGCCTAGCTGTGCATGTCTCCATGTGTGTGCGTGTGCTTGTGTATGTGTGTGGTATGTGTGCGGGCACGTGTGGTGTATGCTTGTGCATGTTTGTGGTATGTGTAGTGTGTATACACATGTGTGTGCACATGTATGTGTATATATGTGTGTGCATATGAGTATGTGCATATGTATGTATGTGTGTGTAGTGTGTGTGCATGCATGTGTGTGGTACATAGTGTATGTGGGGCACGTGTGTGTGTGTGTGTGTGTGTGTGTGTGTATGTGTGTGTGTATACACAACGGTCAAAGGACAACTTGGTTCTCTCCAACCATGTCAGTCATTAGGCTGGCAGCAAGCACCTTTGTGTACTGAGCCATCTTGCTTGCCCCATACCTTTGTCCTCTTTATAAACCTGAACTTCATGTCCTGATCCTGAAGACAAATTCGGGGTGTGAGGAGGGGGATTGCCAGTAATGGGCCTCATTACTTGTGCTTCTCAATGTGACCATATCGAACAATCTCCTTTCTATGTTCTCTCTCTCTCTCTCTCTCTCTCTCTCTCTCCCTCCCTCCCTCCCTCCCTCCCTCCCTCCCTCTCTCTCTCTCTCTCTCTCTCTCCCTCTCTCTCTCTCTCTCTCTCTCTCTCTCTCTCTCTCAACAACTTCAATGAGGCAACTCATTTATTCGAGGAAGCAAGGCCACTTAAACTTCTGGGGGTGAGGAGGGCCTTGCAGAGGTGGAGGTGGGGTCAGTGTACATTGCATAATGAGGAATTCCAGAGGCTGCTGGACATGACCTTATAAGGGCAAAGGATGCTTAACCCGGCTACCAACTATGTGACCTCCTGGAAGGGTGGCAAAGGTCGGGGCACAGGGCTACATGCTCCAGAACAGACAGGTCCCAGGGCTGCGGGGTGGGAGGGGGGCCATCCTACTCCTTCGGATCTCAGGTTTTCCGGGATGTAGACATGTCTCAGCCCCACTCTGACTCCAGGGCGGCTCCCCCACCCCCACCCCAACCTGAACTATCAGTCTTCATGCACCCACCTCCCAGATGCTGGGTTTATAGGCGCGTACCTCACATCTGGTTTGTGTGATGCTGGGGACCAAACCCAGTGTTTTGTGTGTGCTAACTCTACAGCGTTAACTCAGTAGAGAGGCGGGAACTCTCTATTGTTACATCCCAGCCCCCTCCTCCCTGTGGATACCATAACCCCCTCCCCGGGTTTCATGAAAGTCTTCAGAGGCTGCTCTAAAGATAACGGGAATTCAACAGCGTATCACCTCCTAGTCTAGAGACAGGAAGGTCAGTGCCTCCCCACAACTGATCTCCTTCACCCCTTGGTGACTGTCTTGTCCTCCAAAGCTCTCCCTGATGGACTGGTTAGTTTTTGTCCCCTTGACACAAGCTCAGGTCATCTGGGAAGAGGGGAACCTCAATGGAAAACCAAACTGCCCCATGGGGTTGGCCTGGAGGCGGGCCTGTGGGACGCAGTCTCGACTCCTGGAGGATGGCAGCAAGGGGGGCCGGGCGTGAGTCGGGAGAGCAAGCCAGGAACTGGGGTTCTTTCACGGCCGCTGCTTCAGGTCTTGCCTCCAGGTTTCTACCTCCAGGTCTCGCCTTGGCTTCCTTCAGCGTTGAACTATGATCAGAACATGTGAGCCAAAGAAACCCTTTCCTCCCTGGTTGCTTTTGGTCCTGGTGTTTATCAGAGCAGCAGAAAGCAAATCAACGCACCTGGTCAGACCCAGGGGCCCTCTCCCTTTCTTTCTTTCTTTCTTTCTTTCTTTCTTTCTTTCTTTCT